>OMLM01020447.1:81414-92134 GCA_900302695.1 Helostoma temminkii | reverse complement strand
TTTATCTTGTTGGAAAGCTGCAGTTGTTACTTCAAATCCTGCTGCTCTATACACCTGTACGTCTTTAATCTGTTAAAATACTATAAAAAGCAGATTTTATACTATATACTTTATTCTTGTGTGCAGATTTTCTTGATATGACATTCTTCTGTACACTGTCTTCTACCCAAAGGGTATTTATAGGAAATACTATATCTCACTTGCTCCGTGTTTACAATAGATGGATAAAAAATGCAACAAACTGCACTCACTCAATATACACTCACTGGCCACTTGATTAGGTACAACTGTAAAGTCCAGTGTTGTACTGCAGTGCATTGTATTAATTTCTAATGTTTTGGCCTCTTCACTCTCCAGTGTGATTCCACCACCCACTATGACTTCAATAATAAACATTTATAAAAAATTATCACCTCTCAGACAGTTCTAAATTAAAAATGGAGAAAGTATAACTTTGTAAAAGCAGAATTCAGAGCAGAGCTGTTGTATTGGATTGCATTTGATTTCATATGTATACCTAATAAAATGGCTAGTGAGTGTATATTAACACTTATTAGAGGTATTTTCCTCTTTTTTTTACATAATTAATTGGATGACTTGTGTTAACTGTTTTGAAAAAGGATGTGAAAAATGTGCCAAACCAATAGAAACACATTTACAAGAGCTGACTTCTGCTGTGCTAAGAAGGTGGAGATGGGGATCAAACGCATCCCAGTTTCATTAAGTGTGTCTTAGCAGTAGAGAAAAACTTTAATACAACTGTGGAGCATTGTTGGGGTATTATGGGTTTACTGAGCAGCTTCCAGATGAGCAGAGCATTCAGGAAAACAAGAGCTTTGCTCTAAAATTAGGCAAATGTCACTTTCTGTTTTTTATAAAATTAAAAAAACAAACTTATTTGATTGGGAAAATGTATGACAAGTTAAAGCTGCACCATCATGCACTAATGTCAGTATCTTTATTTTCTGTAACGTTTGTTGTTTTATTTCCTCCCTGTTCTCTGTCTTACAGCACTGGCTGGAGCCCAATAAGCCTGTGGTGAGGCAGATGAAGTGTAAGTGTACCTTCTGCTCCCTTTTTGTTTTCGCATTGTCGTGTGTGTTTACAACAATGAACAGAGTGTGAAATTCATGTGCATGTGTGTTAACATTCTTGTGTGTCCATTTGTATGTGTGTATGCCTCTGATTCTTGGGTTGTATGTGGGCCTGCATTTCTGTCCTAAGGGTTGTGTCAGTGTGAGGAGGGTCAAGCTCTATAATAGACACACAACACCACAGGGACTCTAACACACAACAATCCCCGTTACAATCCCTGTAACAGCAGATACACAACAGTGCTGGATGTATAAGTAAAAAGTTAAAAATTAAATATAATGTCTTCATGTGGCCTATAACATAGAAATGTGGCCTTGCATGGTTAAAAATAGCTGTATATTTATTTGCTTTTTATAATTGACACACCACTCACATTACCATTCGCCAGGAGCAGTGACAGAACCAGGCAATGGCAGACAGCAAGTATTTTTCAGAAACACCACAGGGAGACAAACAGAGACGCTCTAAAGAAAGACAAAGTGACAAGAGCAGGACTTTTAAGAAGCACAACAAACAGCCAGAGGGACGAGAGTCCCAAAGAGGAAATAAACTCATGCAAGTAAAATGCAATGGCCAGAGACCACAAGACACTTGTCAAACAAGTAATCAGGCTTTCACACTTTCAAACAAGCCTTTCAGAAGTTGGGGTTATCTATTCTAAGATTTATAGAAATGGTTTTACTGAAATGATAACTTTCCCCTAACAAAATATTAAAGACATATAGCAAATTTCCTCAAGTAACACAACAGACCTATTCATTTATTTTACTGTATTTTTGTGTGCAGGTGTCTCTGTGTCCATGAACAACACACTCACATTAGAGGTGTCTGCATTTCTGTAGGTGTATTAAAGATTCATAATTAAACAAGTAATTTTTGTCAGCATTTTCTTTTTATTTGACACAGTTTATCAAATAAAGTTTGTTATCTTGTTAATTCATATGTGAGAAATGATGAAGATCAAGTGCATTTTAGTTTCATTAGGTGTCTGAGCAACTGAGGAAAACTCTGAACAGCATTCATCAGGACAAGAGTTTAGCCTCTGAGAATGGTTTCAATCAACTCATTCATGCTCTTCAAAACCAATTCATATACCCATTAGATCTGTCTGAGGTAAACACTTAAGATACTGTACCCACTTTGAATATACATCTGGGGCAATTTGCAGCTGAACTGATCACTCAGTCAATGAATTTACATTCTGCATTAAGAAAATTACATAACTGACCAAACGTAAGAGCAGTTTCTAAAATGCCAGTGTAAAATCATGGTGCATTGAATCACAGCTCACATTTTATTCTTGAAGCAAAGGTTTTATTCATTTCCTGGAAAGGCAGCTAATTCTGCCTTTGCTTCATGAAGAATTTAAAACACATTTTGGTTTATGAGTCACCTCTTATGTGACAACATCAGGAAGCAAACATTTTATGTATAATTTCAATGTACCTTTTCTACCACTTTTATTTGTCATGGTTCTATCTACTCAAGAATGAATAAATCGATATGAATAATAAATGTTTTTTGTTTTTTTTGTGATTGTAAAAATTATCCAAACAAAAAATAAGAAGAATAAGACACTTAAAAGTGTAAAATTACTTTTTTACAATAGAACATTTTATGTTAACATTTGTGTAGCCTTCATTCAATACTCCTTAACCTGATATCTCTGATGTCTCTGTCCCACTCTTCACTCTGTCGGAGTTTGCCCAGCTTATTAATGACTGTCGTTCTGGCCCACTATGAATTAATAAAGTGGCTGAAGACAGCAGTGGAAATTACAATGAGTGATGTAGATGGAGGAAGGGGAAGAATCCTATAGAGGGAATGTGTGTGTGGCTAAGTCACAAGGGGGAGAAAGAGGAAACAGATAGATAATGTAGCTAAAGAAAGAAGTCAGATTATTAAGGACGAGCAGATTGGAGAGACAGTTTGAGATGAGACAAGCTGACAGAGCAAAAGAAAGAAAAACAGACTGGGGGAGGGTGTTGAGGAAGAGTGTTGAATAGATCTGAGTTGTAGTGACACATCAGTTCTCCCTGTGGCAGGATTTCTCTCAAATTAGGATGTGTGGCTCGTATTTTCTTTTCTTTTGGTGACTCTAAACCTACGTAGACATACGTCACACTTTTTTGTGTGTGAACTGTGCCACTTCACTTTCAGATGTTTTTTTTAAAAATAAAAGAGCATCTTGGTCCCTTAAGCCCGAGCAAATAAGCAGCTCAAGTTCTTTGGGAACGTGTGGGAGGATTGCGTCTTTCATATTGCCCAGCATGTATTATGTAGATGTGTGCTGTTTTTCATAGCAAGATAATACTGCAGAGGATCATGCCATTAAAGACAGAGTGGTGAAGGCACTCCGTAAAGATTTCTGGTTTCATGTTTTCACTTCTTTCCTCAGTTTAACGTATGAACACAATACATAAGTACAGAAGTCCCTCATTATTCCAGCACTGACACACACACACTGACTAATTACTGTAATTATTGAACGAGCTAATCAGTATTAGAGACATACTGTTAATTCTTTTTTTGTGTCTCTAACATTTTTGTCTTCAGTTTTACTTCATTCCTCTGCCCCGCTTCTCTCTCACACTTCCTCATTTATCTGTATTCATTCTTCTGTCACTTCTTTTTTTACTTTCCTTTCCTGACCATCTATTTTCCTATTTCATTTATCTCAACGTTCCCTCGTTTCACATCTTCCATGAATAACTATATGTCTCCTACTTTAACTTTCATCATGGCCATTGAATAAAATGCTCTTTTCTACAAGTTTCCTCTCATGTTTGTGTCTTCTCTCCAGCAGCTCAGCAACCGTACACAATGTGTTTCCGGGTCAAGTTTTACCCCCACGAACCAATGAAAATCAAGGAGGAACTCACCAGGTAAACACTAACAAGACAAGGTGGAGCAACGTGGTTAGTAACAGACAGAAGAACAAGAGATGTGTCTCTCTATTTTCCTTGTTTGAGAACATTTTTAATGAGACCAGATCAGAGAAACTGACAAGTTGGTATTATGGAATACAGTTTATGAAAGTAAACATGTACAACACAGTGAATAACAGATAAAGCTAAACTTATCCCAAAGATTCTGTTAAGTAGCTGGACTTATTTCTTGGTTCTTGAAGACGTTTCACCTTCCATCCAGAAGGCTTCATCAGTTCTGTCTTTCTGCGTGTAGGGTGAAACGTCTTCAAGAACCAAGAGATAAGTCCAGTTGCTACTTAACAGAACCTTTGGGACAAACATGACCTGGATAACTGAGAACCTTCACAGACATCAAACTAAACTTCTTAAATTAAACAAAAAAAAACAAAAAAATTTAGATGACAGAGAGAGGAGGATGCTCGACATGTGAAAAAGAATAAAACTAAATATAAATAACCGTGTTTTTAGGACAATTTGAAGAACCTCCATGCAGCTACAGACTGGCTCTATAAATAAAACTGTTTAGCTAAAGCAGGAGGCTTTTTCAACCCATTCAATCTTTCATGCTTTCCTTATGCTGCTTCTTTTGGTTTAGTTCAAAAACAAGTTTAATGAGTCAGTTGCAGTGAAAGCTGTCTCCTCTGGAAACTCATCCGTATCCATGGCAACGCTATGGCCCTATAATTTTAGTGCCACTGTCGTTTCTCGTCCCCTTGGTAACACGGGACACATCAACATGTCAGTATCATGGCCAGCTATCCTCCACTGATGCTGTTTCCCTGGTAACTACAGTCGCAGCGTCTGCTATGTGATAGTGGCATCACACTGTTGCTGCACTGAATATTACACTGTACTAATTTGTAAATAAATCGTGTGAAGATTACACTTAATCTGAATTATAATGTGTGAGTTTACTTTAACTAGCGTCTCATGATCACGGCTTACTTTATAATAATAAATGCATGTTTTGTTCCATTAATTATAATCAGTGACACAACCAAATAAAGTGTTTAGTGTATGTCTGCAGTAGCTACTGCACAGATTTCGCTGCCTCATTAGACCAAATACGTTTCCATTTGATTTGTTTAGAGCACGTTTGAGTTAAGCGGCATTGTCTGCTTTCTTTCTTTTTAACTGTGTATATGTGTGTGTTAGGTATCTTCTGTACCTCCAGCTGAAGAGAGATATCTACCATGGTCGTCTCCTGTGTCCTTTTGCTGAAGCTGCATATCTGGGTGCCTGCATTGTACAGGGTGAGGCCTGTTGACAGTAGATGAATTCCTGACACTTATTATATTGTACTATATATATTATTATACTACTAGAAAAAGATATACACAAAGATGTGCCCTTTGGCACTGTTCGGGTCAAATTGACCCGTTTTTAATTTTTACAAAGAAAAATCTGATATAACCTGACCTGAAACTCCATGGCCTTAGCTTATTTTCAGTGTATTTTGTTAGACAATTTATAAATATGACAGAAATACATTATCTTACATTGTTAAATGTAATCTATTAATTGCAAACATTCATGTAACAAATGTTATCTGTAGTGTCTGTGGTTGAGATAAGGACAATATGTGTTGAGGATTTTTATATATATTTTTTTTATTTCTATAGTGCTATAAGGGTCCCAATAATGTCCCGGGTCAATTTGACCCGAATATAGCGATGTTATATGTATGATTAGAGATGATAGAGATCATATAAAATGTTTTACTACTTTATTTTAGTTTAAATCCAGTTTGTTAATCACTCTTTGTGTTCAGTAACTGATTATATGCTTTCTTACTGTAAATCACAGGACAAATTGTGATACACATGGCCTTTCCAGTCACTGCTGTCTCATAGAAATATATGATATAATATAATACTATATTAAGAATTATAATATACTGCTAAACTATGAATGCAAATTAACATGTACTTACTGGCACATCTGTGGCACCATCAAACAGCAGATATTGTATTATGTTCCATCCATCCATCCATTTTTTATACAGCTTAGTCCCCGTATGGGTCACAGGTATGCTGGAGCCTATCCCAGCTGTCATACGGGCGAGAAGCAGGGTACACCCTGGACAGGTCGCCAGTCTATCATAGGGCTACATATAGACAAACAACCATTCACACTCTCACTCTCACCTACGGGCAATTTAGAGTCCTCAGTCAACCTGACTGCATGTCTTTGGACTGTGGGAGGAAGCCGGAGTGCCCAGAGAGAACCCACGCAAACACGGGGAGAACGTTATTATGTTCCAGTTTACAGTATATCAGCATTAAATCTCTATAGCAATTCTTTTATAACTTGGCTAAATTTGAAAATGGATAAACAACATGGTGTAGTGGTTAGCACTGTCACCTCACAGCGAGAAGGTCCTGGGTTTGATTCCCACAGTCCAAAGACATCCAGTCAGGTTAACTCTATATGTGGCCCTACAATGGACTGGTGACCTGTCCAGGGTGTACCCTGCTTCTCGCCCGTATGATAGCTGGGATAGGCTCCAGCACACCCGTGACCCCTATGGGGAGTAACAGTTCAGAAAATAGATGGATGGATAAACAACATCAAACTGCATTTCAAATCATGCAGTGGTGTTGTAATACTGTGAAATTGAAACACCACAAGATATGCAATATATTGACCACAGGGAAATTGACTAAATTAATTTTTCTTCACTATGCACCAATAACACTTTAATGTTTACTTTACTATGCATCAAGAAAGCAATTAGCTGCATGTAAATAAACCCCTCTGGCTGAATTTTCCTAACCCTTCCGGATTGGCTCATATCCCTCAGAGAGCAGTGTGTGACTGACTGAATTATCTCGACCTAATGTGTTTCTGCAGTGTATCACTGGCTGCTCTGGGTAATGAGGGCAGAGCCCTATCCCACTGTGGGATACTGAGGGCGTTGATGAGAGCTGAAGAATAGGTTGAGGTTTACTGTTTAATTAAACTCCAGGCAAGTTTTTTATTTAACCTTTATTATGTCTGCTAATTAATAAAGGATTAAACAGAGAAATTAGTGTCAGGACACTGTGAGAGGAGATTCAATATGAACAGGGTGATCATAGTCAGCTTGTGAGTGTTCCTTTTGAGCATATCATCCTGTTGAGAAAAATGCATATATTAAAAGATCTCTCTATAAGCCTATGAGCCTATTACAGGAATCAGTTGACATTAGGAAATGTGCTTAATCTCTGACACAACTTTCCAATCTGCCTATTAAATATAAAGCTACGGCCAGCAGCCAGTTAGCTTAGCACAAAGACTAGAAAACAGAGGGAAACAGCTAGTTTGGGTTTGTCAAGAAAAAATGAAGTGTAAAAACACCAGCACCTCTAAAGTTCATTAATTAAGATGACATATCTTCTTTTCTTCTTTGTGCTATGCTAAAACTCTAAACATTAAAATGATAATCAATTACAATGCATTATGTGACTATTCACTGTGGAGACTTCAGAATATTAATGCTTACAGATAAGAAATACTTCATCACACAAGGCCCTATACTTTTATATGTTGTCAGTTTTGGTTATTCCATGTTTATGCACATTAAACATATGATTTTTAGATGTGCTCTTGGACAGAGCCAGGCTACCTGTTCCCCCTGCCTCCAGTTTTATTACTAAACTGGCTGCTACATATTTACAGGAGATCTAACTTTCCACCATAACCATATTTCCAAAATGTTTAATAATGCCTTTAAAAGCATTTGCACAGTTAAACTATATTATCTTGCCTGCTTTTACAGAGTATTGATATCACCCTCTCTTTACAGCTGAGCTTGGCGACTATGACCCAGAGGAGCACCCATCAGACTACATCAGAGACTTCAAGCTGTTCCCAAAACAATCTCTGAAACTGGAGAGAAAGATTATGGAAATACACAAGAATGAGCTCAGGTAAAAGTGATGTGAACATCTGTGTGAATTGCGATTTGTCTGGAGTAGTATCTTTGGTAACAGTTTATTGTTTGATGTTGGTGGCAGCCATGGATGCTCACTCCTGTCATCTGCATTATCAAAACAAGCTACGCAGACAATTTTCTACTCTGCAGACAGCAAAAGTGCTTTCAGTTGTTCTGGCTCGAGACAAAATTGGATCACATTCAGAGACATGTGGCAAATCACTGTTGAGAAAAGATTAGATTCAGTTGAAAGTAAACAAAAACTGAAATCAGTTTGCATCTGTTTCCAGAGGATGTTCAGAAGTTAAACCAGCCCCACATAAAGGATGGGGTTAAAGTATTAACTCAATCCAGACTCGACAAATTAGATAAACTTGTCTTCTTCTGCCTGAGAAGTTCTGTTTTTAGGTCCACTCAGACAAATTAAACATCTGTAAACTGTGGGATGTTGCAGCAGATCTTTTCAGCACTGTTTCAACATATTTGCACTTGTTCAGGGGAGAAATTGTCTGTTTAATAAAGTGCAATGCAAAGCTAAATATTTATACACCCAAATCTTACTGCATCAATACAAAAATAAAAGTGAAAAGGATGTTGATGTTGAATGGTGACAAGACCTGTTAATATTCAGCAATATATGCATAACCCTTCTCTATCACGTTGTGTTCACGACCATCACTGCAGTTTGCGTGTGATGTTTTGAGGTTTGTGATCGTCACACTTACAGCGATTATAGAGCATCAAAGATAAATCCTTCATTTCCCAAAGCGCAGAGGCACATGATGCCAAATACCCTCTATCTGCCCCGATGGGTCCAACTGACAGGATTAACAGCATGTAGATTAGTACTGAGCTGTAGCGAGAGACTTCAGGTGGTTTACAAATATGATGTGAATTTTGTTCCACAGTGAATAAGTTGTTCGTGAACATTTCACATTTAGTGAATGTGCAGTTTTAATTTTGATTTATATGTCTGGCATCTTTATGACCAGCAGCCTGTATCACCCACTTTCTTCACTTTGCAGCACTTAGAATAATGAGCAAGTAAAGCGCCAATGCTCCCAAACACTTGGGCTCTGTTAATGTATTTGTTAATATATTTGCTTCTGCAGAATGTTAATGATCAAAAACTGGGCCTAATGTAATGAATTTATTGTAATTAGTGACTTATGCAGAAAAAACATCTTTTCAATACTAAAATGTGTAAACTATGTAAAACACTAAATGAAACAGCTATATTAACTATATATCATTGAGAATTGTGGTTGAGACAAGACAGAGAAAAAAGGCAAAAGATGCAGGCAGGTTCTTATAATTTGGGCTACTTCATGTACCATTGTAACGGCTTTCACCTGTTAAATGGCTGGTTATGTTTTCAGAGGAAGTGCAGAGGCATAGACAGAAATATTACATGATTTAAAGACAATTTTAAATCAGGAACTTACAGTAGTTATTGTCATTTTATTGTAGTGCTCATTTACATAGTGAGTAGTGTGGCAGTGACACGTAGGTTATGGAGGCAATAAAGACAGACTTAACGCTTAGCACCTGAAAGACACAATTTATGTTGATATAAACGATACACAGTATGGTTTAGATTCAGTTTGATATTCAAGCATAGATTTATTTTTTATTGTGAATGAGCATGCATAAATCTGCTCGATACATTATAAAAAAAGAAATTCAGAACTTGCCTTAGGATTAGGATTTTTTACTTTTATGTTTTGAAGTAATGATAGCTGCCACTGGTACACAAAAAACAAGAACTGCTAACAGCAAACAGATGTTGTTTTTCAAATATAGGCTAAAAATTGACTCAGGTTTATTTCATGTTATACTTTTTTTCTTCTAAAAGATTTGTTTATACACACTCCTCTCACCTCCTCTCCTCTCATTTAGGGGTCAGTGTGCTCCAATGGCAGAGCTGAACATGCTCCAAAGGGCTCACAGCCTTGAAACATATGGAGTTGACCCTCATCCGTGCAAGGTAACTTTCAACCAGTCCAGCTTTGAGACAATATCTGTTTGCCACACACAAATTGTTGTTTGAACCATGTCTTAAAACTATTTCAGCTCTAGCACAACTTATTTACATATATAAACATTCATTAAAGTTGTTCATGCAGTTGTGTGGATGTGTGAAAAATTGACCAATTTCTCAGTATGCTGTATCACATGTCATTTTTACACTTTTATTATTTGTCCTTAATTTGCATATTAAACTGTTATTAAACACATGATGAACAAATACATGATGAACTTTACTGCCAGCAGCCATTGAGCATAGCTGAGTGGAGTAATAATGGGTGAAAGAGAGATGAGTGAAGGAAAGGCAGTGGCTGTCATCAGATCTGAGCCTCTAGTTTACATTAGAACTTCTAGCAAACCGAACAAAAAACAAACAAATACAGCAATTGCAGGTGTGCACCTTTTAGTCTACATAAAAATTCCTCCATGTCCGGCTGTGAAACAGGGACAGCTTCTCATGGACAGGCGCATCAAAGCATGCTAAGCAGATTAACAAGATGTTTCAATTCTGTCTGTTGGAAAGGATCCCCTTTATTTGATCCATTCTTGGCAATTGGGCTGTTTTTTCTCATGCACATGCATATCTGTTAAGATCAAGAATCAGAGAAAGTAAGCGGCAAAATATGGTGAACAGTGATTCACAGACAGATACAGAAAGGAAACTAACAAAGCATACAAGGTCACGACAGTGTGGCAGAGTGACAGGAACATGCTTCCTTCTCTCACTCTGGACTTTGATTTCACCTCACAA
>OMLM01020447.1:69912-81394 GCA_900302695.1 Helostoma temminkii | reverse complement strand
CCTTTTAGTCTACATAAAAATTCCTCCATGTCCGGCTGTGAAACAGGGACAGCTTCTCATGGACAGGCGCATCAAAGCATGCTAAGCAGATTAACAAGATGTTTCAATTCTGTCTGTTGGAAAGGATCCCCTTTATTTGAACAGTGATTCACAGACAGATACAGAAAGGAAACTAACAAAGCATACAAGGTCACGACAGTGTGGCAGAGTGACAGGAACATGCTTCCTTCTCTGACTCTGGACTTTGATTTCACCTCACAATATAAAACTGAGTCTGTCTCTATCTTTGTGTTGCTCTTAATACCAGTGACATGAGGAGTTTGAAAGTGATTTTGTGTAGATGCCATTACCATGGAGATTACTGATGGCCCACTAGCCTCCCTGCTGTTAGACCACCTGTATCCCATAAAGCCATGTGCTGTCTCACTTTGTGTGCTCTCAGGACTTTACAGGCGCCATAGCCTTTCTCGGGTTCACAGCCACAGGTTTTGTGGTCTTCCAGGGAAACAAGAGGATTCACCTCCTCAAATGGTACTAAAACATCTTGACATCTTAAATATAAATTTGTACACATACAAATGAAGTCTGTAGACCATCACATCTAATTATTACACTCTATGTTTCCTCCCAAGTTGAGAATATAATATTTGCTAGATTCCATTTAAAATGACTTTACTAAAAATACCATCATAGTCTATTTTAATCCTGGCTATGTAGATATTCATATGTCATGACGTTGTGGATGTTTTCAGGGCTGACGTCAGCAAGCTGAAGTTTGAGGGGAAAACCTTTTATGTTATTGGTATTCAGAAAGAGGTGAGTACAGCTTCCTCCTGCATGAGAGTTTTCCTCTGAAAATGAAGAACAGAACATGCTGTGTAGTTGCCTCCATCATAATAATGAATTGTGTAGTGTTGTATAAAGTCACCATCATCATTCTGGCTTTTGAAATCCCAACATCTAACATCTGTGGAGTTCAGTACTTGAAACAGACCATGATGTAGATGCACAGTTGATGTTTGTATTCAACCTGCTTCAGATTTGTTAGTGACTGTTCTGGATAAATAAGTGCACTGTACATTGTTCTCTTCTCTTTCCTTCTTCCTTTTCTATCCTTTCCTCATGTTTACATCTGAAAAATGTGCAATGAAACATGTCTGTATATGTGACCCTGTCCACCATCACACACACTCTATATGTGTGTCACTGTTTCAGATCTCCATAACAGGCAGGATTCACTGTAACAGGATGGTGGGTGTGCTATAACTGACCTCCTCACTCACTGTGTGTCAGCTGTGGCCCAAATATGAGACTCTTTCACTATAACCATGTTAGCACTTGTCTAACATCTAACATCTTTGACAAAATATAGGTTAGATGACATCTCTCCAAGAATCTAAACAGTGCAACAGCGAATGTTAACTCAAACAGTGTAATAAGAGCAGGTGTCTTGCATTTGGGACACGTTTCATCTGTCATCAGTGTTAGTCATCTAGTCTGTAGCTGTGGTAGATTCAGAGCAGTGATCACGGTGCATCAGATCTCATATGTGTACAACTACCCAAGAACTACAGCCAATTGATGACATGTTACTCTCTTGATGCCCAAACAGTGCATCGTTGCTCTTTAATCTACCAATCAACAATCACATAACAGTTCTCTTCATTACAGAAGCTTAAACCAGCTATGTTGTGGTTACTGTGTCTGTCTGCCTATTCGTCTGTTTGGCAACTCATGAGTGGCTGAAGATGCAGTTTTATCTTTGTCTTTCTGTCTCTTCTCTCTGTGTGTAATCATAGTCATCACTGGTGAGTAAATACAAGTAATAATAGCAGCACAAAATGTTCTTAAATCCTCAATTTAATGCTTCTCCCTGCAGTCCTGTCCTCACTTCACTTTATGATTGAAGCAATCTTTTTTATTTGGTTGTTCACTGTTGTTGGTGTCATTTCATTTCATATGGGTTTGTGTAAATGTGCATCGTCACATCACTTAATTTGTCTATTGAATATCAGCCGATTTTGTTCATTTGTGCAATTATTTTGCATCTTTGTGAATAAAGTATTCTGTTCTTTCCTTCCCTATGCACCTCTTCCCCGTAGGTTATCAAAATAAGTGCTGTGGCTCAGTAAACTACAGATTATGCAATATAATGATGCATAATCTATAAATCATGTTTTGAACATCAGACTCTGTGTTGAGAAAATTGTTGATTTGACCCTGTCTTATACAATGTGTGTGTGTGTGTGTGTGTGTGTGTGTGTGCCACTGTACATAAACACACACTGTAATGTCTGTGTTTTGTTTGATTTGAATCATGCATAGACAGGTCACTGCATGATTTCACTCTTTGCCCTCACCTCTGTTATTTAGCCTGAAACAAAACTTTACATAACATAAGTTTACAGTTCTACATTGATCTGAGAACAGTATAACATGTTTCAGTGGTTACTTTAAATTGTTTTAACAGACCATCAGGTGAACATTACAGTACGGTAACTAGTACTGGTGTGTGTACATCGGCTGAGGTATTAGAGATGTTGGGAAATAGTGAACCACGTGCAATTAAACAAGCAGTGTAGTCACTTACTGCATAATTGTACGGTTGTGCAAGTACTTGAATTATGATTTTGCTATTTATGATGTGAATAACTATGGGGTTGTTTTGTTTAGGACTGATTTACATCTCTGTGGTATTCTAGGATGTAGACAGGCATATAGATTTTATATTTTGTCAAGATTTTGTATCACACGTACACTTCCCCAAAACCGTGGAGATGTAAGTTATTTCTCTAAATGTTGTTGGTACTCCTGAAATGCTAAAATACATGAAAATGATGAATGCATGTATTCCATAGTTTGGTAGCAGAGAAATCAGTGTCACAATACATCATACTTTAAATGTACTTTGTGAGTGCACCAAAAGTTGGACCAAAAGCTCTGGTGCACATGACCACTGCAGCACATGTGTGGAAATTCACAGTTACTTGCCTAAAATAAATGATGTGGGACACTGAATGGGTTGAACAACACAGCTGACTGTGAAGCTTTTTACTGGATCAGTGCACAGCTGTAAACTATATAGTGACATTTTCTGCAATATTTATAGGTATAATGTATCATGGTGGTTACAGTTTTACAGTCACTCATTTCCGTGTTATTCATCTCTCTCTTCCTCTCTTACTCCTTCTTGTTGTTGTGATTGTCTCGTAATACCAGGCACCGGACTGAAAACTAGACATTTACAGGAATATATTGCTCTTCCTCTTTGTCCATAAAGAATTGTGTTCCGCAAGCTACAGGCCATTTTACAGCTGAACACTGTGGCCAAATCACTATATCTGTCTTACATATTGCTCAGCTTATGGCTTTGGGTCTGTGGGTCAGCATTTTGCACAGCTCCCTCTCATTGTGTTCAGCACTTCTCTTGTACTTATTCATACATCTTTGGGTAATTTAATTTCTTGTCCTCAACGTCTCTCTCTCTCTCTCTGTCTTTGTCCTTTACTGTGCAGAAAAAACTGGTGTTGACATTTCACACCTCAACCCCTGCTGCGTGTAAGCACTTATGGAAGTGCGGGGTGGAGAACCAGGCCTTTTACAAGTGCGTCTGTCACACACACACACACACACACACACTCACATATTCAGAGACTGTACAGGATTATTCCACTGCAAAATGTCCCTTTCACAAAAGAAAAAAAGAGAAAAAAACATTTATCAGTATTATCAATGTTTATCAGTATTGCGGTTACTATTGACCCAGTGGTAACCACTTATTTAAATAAGTGTATATTAAATTTATTTTGTTGTTTTCCTTTTTTTTGTTTAGCTCTTGCACCTGACTAAAATTTGCTTTCCACCATGTCCAATTTACTTTCACTTTTTAGCACATTATCACCTCTTTTCACCCTATTTTGCTTCCTATCTGTGGCATTAAAACAATTTGGTGCTGTCCTTCACTGGGGAGCAGCTGATCACTTGGAGGCTTGTGGTCTGCAGAGACTATTGACGCTGCTGGCGTGTCAGGAATGGAAACAAGCTTGGGGTGAAGGTGAAAGTGAGAACAGAGACTAAACTCTCTACATAGAAGGTTGCAAACAGACAAAATAAGTGAGCGTTTGGCTTCACTCAGGTTTCAGTGGAAATATCAGCAGTGCAGTTTACACATACACGACCCTGGCCTGAGATCAGACCACAATTCTGACACATTCTGATATCTGCCTAATTACTCTATGACTGTGAGTGTCCCAATAAAATTATTATTTTTCAAACAATAATCATCAAAAATTTTGTCACTTCTTATAGAATTAAATCTGTTTTCATTTATAGTTTCTCTGGGTACTTTCTTGTCCACATTGCCTTAAACTGGGTTATGAGGAAGTTGTGGAGTTTCTTTGAAACTGCTGGCTGTAAAGTTGTAAAGCTGCAGTCTACAGCCCACATTTTCCAATCCCGTTTGTTCATACATTATTTTTTGTTTTGTTCTGAGACATTTTAATGTTCTTTCTTTGCTATTTTTGCTGTGTGCTTTTATTTGCTGCTGCAATGTATGAAAGTATACAGGCTTTCTGATAATAGCCCTGGTCTGCAACCCTGGATATTGACTTCTTAATGACACAGCTCATGTTTCTCGAAGAGGCGGACAGAGAGGGAGTGGATGTCATCTCAGATGTCAGACAAGTATTGAAGTCCCTTAATCAAATCAGAGCGAATTGAGTTTGTAAATGGCAGCCAAGTAGATCTTAGAACATATGGCTTCTCCTCTGTCTCTCTCTGCTGCTCACACATACACACACACTTGGCAAAGCAGAGATATGCGGCTGCTATAGAGATTACACATGATATATTTAATGATGTTGAACCAAAAGTACTTGTGTTCTACATCACGTAAGTAAACCTTTAACACTGTGCACCCTGAAACACTTTCCTCTTTTCTATGCAAAGCACCATCACTACAACCCAATCACTGCTTGAATGTTGCCTAAGGTAGACATGTTGTGTTTTAAGGTAAAGTCACAAACAAAAACCCCCCAAAAAATGTTTTTAATTGAGATGCTTCGTGATATAAAAATTCTTTGTGTGCTTTTTGTTTCCTCCACCTTCTCTCTCTGACAGGTGTGCAAAGTCAAGTCAGATAAAGACAGTTTCTAGCAGTAACATCTTCTTCAAAGGCAGCAGGTTCAGATACAGGTGAGACAGTACTCAAGTTAGTTTTCATAGTAGTGGGTAAGTTTTTCATACACAACAAAGGAACAGAGATAGAATAGATTTTAAGTTAAATTCACCCGCAGTCTTTCAGCAGCTATTTGACACTGCAGCTACACCTCACTGTAAAGGCTGCAGGGTAATTTCATCCAAGAAATTTGCTGTCAGAGTGCAAATTAATTAAGCTATCATTACATACCAATGCTGTGTGCCACTGGATTCAAACGCTCCTGTTTTTATATAAGCATATACATCCTTCTCAGTATTTGTTTTAGTGATTTACTGTTCCTAATATCACAGGAAATCCTCCACATACAGTAAGTCTGTTATGGAAGCAATGTTAGCCTTGATTCTTCTCTCAGACAAAGCTCTTTACCGGGCTTACGCTTCAGGCTGCTCTTTTTCATCAGCTAGCTGAAGCAGTTTGGCTTAAGGGCTCAGCGATGAGTAAGGGCATATGGTGGAATTTGTTCTGAAATATTGGAATCGGTCATTTGTGGAAATGCAAAAAGAGGAAAGGAATTCTAAAAGACATCATCATCCAACTATTGAACCTGCTGGTTGCAGCATTTTCCAGCACAGACAAACCTTTACCATCACGCAGTATTGATATGATGGTCCCAGTGGCCATCAAGTGCTTGTCTACCATGCCAGATGTTTCCTTCCACCCTCTAATTTATGACCTAACCATCAGTCTAAGCAGCCATAGACTAATGACTAGGATGCTGGAGCCTGCTGGCTTCAAACTGAGTGGTCTGAGTCCAGAAACTCTTTTTGCCCAATAATCAGACTAATGGAGCTACTGATTCTTCTGGCAGGAGCCTGTCTGTTCAGCAGAAATACAAACAGTTGTTATTATGAGCAACAACTGCAAGACAATATGAAAATCTCAGTTTAATCTTTTCTGTCAGTGACCTCTAAATTGATCTGTTGCCCAGTTCTTCTCTCTTACCAGCTTTTAATTAGCAAGCCATTTCAATTTCAAAATAGATTTTAAGATTTACTAGTCAGTATTAAATAATACATGGATCTCTCAGCCTTATACTTATGTAGGCTACTATTAATTATTCTAATTTGCTGATTTAAAACAAAACTTGATTGTTTATTGATGTGCTGCTGTTGATCTATTTTTATATCTTGTAAAGGTCTTTGTCATTAGATTTTTGGAAAAAAAAAAACATAAACAAATGTACATCTGTTGCACATTGCTTTCTGTCATACAATGAATGAGTTTTTCTTCCCATTAGCGGAAAAGTAGCCAAGGAGGTGATTGAAGCCAGCTCAAAGATTCAGAGGGAACCACCTGAGGTGCACAGGTGAGTGGCACCTTAGCAATCAACAAAAATTAAGTACTGCCTGCTTATTTATAGTCTGAGGGATGGAAAAGTCGTAATTATACTTTTATGGATATTATAATGTGCATGAAAAGACTGTGGAAATTATAAGTGGATGTTATGTCAATATGTGGAACAAATCACATCTCAACATAATGTATAAAACAGCCAGTGATATTCAAGTTTCTGTTTTCAGAGCCCAGTTTGGTCAGAGTCGAAGTTTTAACTCCTTGAGCCATAAAAACCTCATCATGAACATGGAACCTTTGGTACCTGCAATGCCGTCCACCAATGAATACGAAGAGACGGCCACAGACAATGGTAAGGTATTATTTACTCTACATAAACACACAAGCAGACACACAACCATGCCCTCCTGTCGCAGACCTTTTGAAAGTCACACAGTCTATTGTGTGGTCCCTTGTGTAGTCAGAAGCACATGCACAACACTCAGAGTGTTAATTGAGCAGCTGATGCTGCTATCCCTCCATCATCTTGTTTCCCTTGAGACACCCATCGCAGCATGTTGAAAATACCCCTCCTATTATCGTCCCTAAGGATACAGCCATGTCTGTGTGTGTCTGTATGTCCTTGTGTTTGACTTTGTTTGTTTTACTGAGGAAGACACACTCTATAGACCCAGGTTGTGTTATCGTATAGGAAAACTAAATTTTTTATAGATGTTGCTAATCAAATGCTTTTTTTGATATATGTTCTATGCTCTATTTAAACCTTGGTAAACATTTATGTATTATTACTTTATTATTAGAAACATTATTCTTCCCTTAAAATGTCTTATTAATAATAATTTTTAATTCATATATATAAATTTTGGACATTTGGTTATCTATCAGCTGGCCTGTAGACATCAGGCTCATAGCTGAACTTGGATAATTTCTCTCCCCTTGCAAGGATAGAATAGGAAAAGGGTCTTTTTGTTGTTTTTTTGTTTTTTTTTGTTTTCATGTTATGAGGTGATGTGACTGATCAACACTGCCCAGCTGGAAACCCAGACAAGCAGCAGAGAATGATAGAAGTTAGATAGAAGAAATACGGGAGAAATGATTTTTGTGACAACAAAAAATCACTTTACAGTGACCAAGTAACTCAGGTCGTTTCCTTTTTCCTACTCTTTTTATTTGTCAAAAAACTGAATCAACACACAAGCAGCATTAAAAATTTTACTAGAAATTATGTCCTTTAAGGGCAGTGTGGTTATCAGCTCTATGTTGTTTCTTTTCTTCCTCCCACTCACTACAGGATATGGTCATTGTATTTGACCATCATGGAGCCTTTTATCTCCTATTACTGTTTCCTCACCTCCTTTCGTTCATACACATTCCCCCCAGCTCTGCTCTTTAGGCCTTTACACATGTCGAGTACAATCACTCTGTGCTGCCATCACTGTCTACAAACCGCCTCGCCTGACAGAATTTATGGTCATCCCTCATTTTTGCCATCTCTTCCAGGCTTTCTTTCTTCCTCGGATCTCCCTTCATCCCATTTTGAGGAAAATCAATTCTGCCTTGGCCTAGGGGCAAAGAGCTGTGGCAATAACCATCACAGCTGTCTCAGTTGGTTAATTTGGGAGGGGCAGCAGGTCCTAGGTTCGATTCCCAGGGTTGGCCAGGGTCTTTCTGTGTGGAGTTTGCATGTTCTCCCTGTGTTTGCATGGGTTCTCTCTGGACATTCTGGCTTCCTCCCACAGTCCAATGACATGCAGTTAGGTTAACTGGGGACTCTAGATTGCCTGTAGGTGAGAGTGTGAATGGTTGTTTGTCTATATGTGGCCCTGCAATGGATTGGCGACCTGTCCAGGTTGTACCCTGCCTCTTGCCTGTAAGCTGGCTGGGATAGGCTCCAGCACACCCTGTGGGGACTAAGCAGTTCAGAAGATGAATGAATGATACAATTTAAAATGCCTTGTTTTCCGACATGAGCCAGGTGTGCAAAGGTGAGAAAGTCTCCATATGTCTTTTTCATTCACTTTACAGTGCATCCATGTTCTGTGAGTACAACTGAGTGCATCAGCTTGAATTGGAACATGTATTTAGTCATCCCCATCTGAATGATTACACGTATGTTTGTATGACAGCAGGTTGTCACCTCCACCTTTAAGTGCGGCTGTTTTTAACAGCTACAGCAACTTCTGCAAACAAATATTTTTCAACTCACTGATCTTTCATCTCACTACATCCACATTATAAAAATGCAGAGGGTTTTAAGGAGACTGTGAAGGATAAAGTGTCCTTGAGATGGTCTAGGATCACTATCATCTATATTGAGAGCACTAATCTGAGCCATTAGAGGTGAAACAGGAAGCTGAACCAAGGTCTGCCCTGACCTTGTGTCTGTACAACATGTCCCCTTCTTATCTACCAGAACCCACACTCACCGACACACACACACACACACACACACACACACACTGGTCATGTTTGGCTAAGCCTATAACTCATGGGTTTTTCCTGGGGATTAGAATTAATATTTGCATCTCACATTTGAGACTTCATCCACACTCCTGTCCTCACTTAACACAACATGTGAAACTCTGGGAGTGATGCAACAGTTCTTATTTTGATTGATTTCATTAATATTATGTGTTAATTTTAGTGAATGAAGTGACTTACCATGAAGTAAAATAAAATTAAATATGCCTGATACAAGGAAATATGTAGATAAAGAAGGAGCTGCAGAGAGGAAAATAAGGTGATCCCATCCTATCCTAGGTCAGGCCTACCCCTCTATGTATAATCAGAGTTAGATTAGCTGCCCCTCTGGAGCCAGGACCTGGTTATATATAGAAACTCCAGCTTTGGGCCTGATCCTCTTCTAAAGCCCTCCACTGTTTGCTAACATTGGTGACATTCGCAGAAGGGTCTACAATGTCTATGAGAGAGAGAGAATGTGCCTGATACATCTCTCACTGTCTCCCAGTGTGTATGTATAGGCACTCCTCCCAGTCTCAGAGCTCAGCTGGCAGCCTGGTCAGGGTGTGGGGCTCTTGGTGTAGACAGTTGATCCGTGTCTTTTTATCAGCCTAAATGATGGAGCTTCTAGAACACAGAAAAAACAGTGATGTTAGAGGCAGCCTCATGCAACGGACTTTGGAGATGGGCGTTAGCGACTGGCCTAATGTAGGCGAAACACGGACATATGAGAGTCAGACCAGGGCAGGGACTCTCAGAATGGACCTGAACTCTAAGAGGTTGAAGGGTGAGGGGATGGAGGAGGGACAGGCCGGTCCTCTTCAATTATTCCACCAAGGGGATGCTGCAGAGGAGCGGGCATCACCAATAGTAGTGGGAGAGGCCATGAGGTGCCAGGTGAAGATAACAACACGGCAAAGCCTCCACCTGCGTATAGCCAATCACACGGCACGGGATGTTTATGTGCGGCTGGTTGGGCCCGGAAGACACATTGCCCTAACAGACACTGGACATCAGACAAATACGCTGCAACAGAGTAAGACTGAGTGGAAAAGGCAAATATACATGAGGATGTGTATGACGTATGTACAGTGGTTTTGATAAGGCTTATTTTAGCTGTGATTGCACACACATCAAGACTATACAAGACTATTTATTCCAGTGTGATACAGTTTTAAACATGTCTATCCACAGTCCAACCAAGATCTAATAGTGCATTAAACTGTATGATGAGCTAGTTTAACCCAATGGTTGAGTAGTTGCCAGGTCTGTTGTGGAAACCGCCTGGTGCAAACTGTGAGCGTAATCTGTCAAACATTCTTAGACTCTCAAGAGACCTCTTTAGTGTGTGGGAGTCTGGGATGGTATTTGTTACCTAGTTAGGACCAAGAACAGATTTCTTGCTAACATAGGACACATAGTCCACGTGGGGACCCTATAAGGGCTTGTTGAGGGTAATGACAAGGATATAGGTTTAAGGTTACAGTTAGGTTTAGATTGGGTTAAGGCATTTAGCTGTGATGGTTGAAGTTAGGGTAAGAGGCTAGGGAATGCCTGTGTCCTAACAAGAGTAGAAATACAAACGTGTGCGTGTGAGTACACAAACACCAGAAATATACATGTATTATGGCTATATTATACTCTATGTTACATGCCCTTTGCATATGTAATGCCTGCAGTGCTTAGCATGCTATACATAAAGGCCTCCAGGAAGGTCTTCAGGAACACATAATAAATACTTCAGGGGTTGATTTGTGAGTTGAAAGTTTTAATGGAGCACTACTGAGGAGAATAAGCAGCTTATTTTGTGCTTCATTCTAATGCTTTTATTTCTATTTTATATATACATTTTATTTAAGTATGTATGAAGTGTTTTTACAACCTGAATCTTTATCAGGTTTAGAAGGGATGATTCACTCATGATCCTATTCTTTCAGATAAAAGTGTAAAGAGAAGTATAAGAGGTTACACCAAACTAATAAACTGTAAATGGTTGAAGTTTGCAGTTACACACAAAACAAGCATGTTTAAAAACTACTGCACTTAATATATGTTAAAACAAGCAAACACTTTTCTGACACAACTAATACAAAGTGTTTAAAGGAAAACAAGATACAATGATTTAAATGTTTAAACAAATTCAGCCAGTGTCAGAAGATTTGTGTGCTGTCAATAACATAACAGGGAGACAGAGAAGAGCTGTGAAAACAGATTAAATACTGCAGTAAATGAATACTCTATCCAGTTGTACAAATAAATATGTATGGGTGTTGATGATGATATTTAGACACACGACAAAGATAAATAGGTCTGTCAACACCAGCTGCATTAAAATCTGCAGTGTAGGAGAGACCCCACTCCGGGTGTGTTTACTAGAGTCTGTGTGTGTGTGTGTGTGTGTGTGTGTGTGTGTGTGTGTGTGCCATGCAGGAATTTGACACCTTGTAGTGTGAATCACCTCATCTCCTCAGCAGGAAAAGCTTAAAGACAGTATTATAAGAGTGACAGAGG
>OMLM01020447.1:51080-69892 GCA_900302695.1 Helostoma temminkii | reverse complement strand
TATTATAAGAGTGACAGAGGAGTAAATGTGTGTTGTGTGTAAATTCAGGACACCCTAACATTTAGCTATTAATAAAGTCATTTTACTCAACTAACAGGCTTCTCAGCAGTCAATAAAAAAGCCAGTAAACACAAGCATAGCTTGTGAATGAAGGTCTTACATGAAGGAAATACATTATGCTGGATATTGTATTAATAGAGTCCCTAATACAGTGTGTAACTATTAGCTCAATGTTCAACTTGATTCTTTTAATTGGCAACAAGAAAAAAGAGAAATCAATTCCAAATGTTTTTCATCACCCACATAAGCTATTATTTTATTCACAGGTCTGCAGATCTAGTCAGCAAAAGACACTCACAGCTTATCTTTGCCTTGCATAAGCATAAAACTATACAAACTAAGGCATAAAACTATATGAATATGATTCATTTTTCCTTCATCATAATTTGGTACTTTAACACATCACGCTTGGGCCCTTCATCTTCAGTTCAGCCGATCATTGGCCAAATCTGATGCATCTTACTGAAGGTGCTACCATTAATGTCCAAATGTTGAATTGTCCATTTCCACCACTCGTCTATTGGCTTCCTCCCCTCTGTTCTTCTGCTCCTCTCAGTATTCCTCTGCCTTCCTGTTTATATCGTTAAATGCCTCCCTCTTTTTCACTCACGCTTTTTGCTGACTCTGTTTCCATGGCAGCTGTCACTACTTGCTCCTCAGGTTTTCTCCTCCCTTGCTCCTTGTCCTTCTTTAATTTCTCTCACCTTGTACGTGCATCAGTTGGCTTGGAAACTGAGGCAAAGGCCAAACAGTTTGACCTTGAGTTTCTGTAACTGTTTCTATGTCTCTTTTGATAAATAGATTAAAAAAAAGCTTCAGCGGTCAGATTGGCATGGTTGTGATTCCATTTTGTTAGACATAGAATGCCAATTTTGGTGCATACATGTAGGACAATATGATAATATTAATTTGTATTTAATGAAACATATTGTATTTGCGTGTGTGTGTGCGATCATGAGATAGAGGCTGGATTAGAGAAGTGTCGACACGCTGAGTCATACGTCACTGAACATTTACCCCCAGCTCCTACTTAATCCATAGCAGGAGGACAGCTGGGCTTATTTTTAACACTTACTCATACAACTCCAGACACACACACACACACACACACACACACACACACACACACACACACACACACACACACACACGCATGCATGCATGCTCGATGACTGTGTTAACTACACAGAAGCAGCAATACACTCCAGTTTTCACTGTAGCATAATTGAATTTTATTTAATCATATTTCCGACAGATCAAATTGTATCTTCAGGTTCATCACATGATGCATCAGAGATAATGCAATAACATAAAGCTGTGACATTATATATAAAGTGACTTTTGTGTTAATTAGTGGTGTAACTGCCCTCGCACTTGCAGGGTTGAAACAAAGTTCAGTATTTACTGAGCAACTTTTGATAGTTTTTGTTTGTTTATTTGTTTGTTTTTATTGTACGTACAGTATTATTGGTCCTTTATCCATCAGAAGTACAGATCCCCATCTTGTGGCAAGTTTATTTAACTGTGTTTTGTGTTTGTGTACGTTGACACTGTGTGGTCGGAACACACTGAAAACACAATGTGAATAAATAAATTCTTCATACTCAAAAGTAAAGTGGAAGAAGCTCTGTCAATAGTAACACTACTATCACAGTAAATCACAGTTAACTTAGCAAACAAGCAACATCAGTACCTAGTACATACAGTATTTTAACTATAATATAATATAATATAATATTATTGGAATATATATGAAATATGACATTGGGACAATGTAGAAATATTGTTACCAATGGAACAGCATAAAATTATTATTCATATTTTTAATAAAACCCAGTAGATGATGTAATTTAAAAGCACTTTTTCTATCAGCAGGTGTTGCCGCTGTGAAAGACTCGGTCCCCTTGTCTCCTCTCAAACCTTCAGCTGCACCTGCAGACACAGAGCAACAAAGTGCTCAAAGAGGAAACTCTGCTCTGAGCAATGAACCGCAGCCTCCTCGTGTTTCCATGGAAACCGCAAATCTCCGACCTCAGACGCCCAAAGCTGAAGATGAAGCAGAGGAAGATGATGAAGTCAGCGGCGCACTCACCATCTCTGAGCTCGTCTACAGGTCTGCATAGTTTCACTGCATAAGTAGATTTATAATAACAATCCCTCTGTCGGCTCATTTTCTGGCTATAACTTTACTGTTTGGGTTCAGTCCTGCAGCAGTCTCATCTGCAGCCACAGGAGGCAGATGTTTTCAGTCAAAGTTAAAAGCTCCCGCTACAAAATTAATGAAGCGTTTAGTGTAAGAGTGAAATATTAATTTCAGGAGCTTGTTGAGAAAAATTAAATAGCTAACAGGAGCATACTATTGGTCCTACATGTGTTTGTTCTGCCCTCATGTGGCCAAAAGAAGCAGACATCAGAAACAGGATCTGCTCTCTGAGCCCACTGTGTTTGTAGTGTACTTTTGTATAATGTATATATATGTTGTATGTCCTAGATTATTTACACTCATCAAACAGACAATGAAGCAAATAAATTAGGAGGTTATAAAATGCAAAATATCATTAATGTTAAACAAAATATATCAAATAAAATATGTCTCTTTTACTGCATACAGAATAATGTTATAAAATCACTGCTAGACAACATAAGCTACATACCATGACTATCGGTGATTATCACCAAATTAATAATGAACAGTGATAACTAACAGTGTAAGACACAACACAAAATGCAGATTACTGCTAATTCAACAAAACACACATCAATTAATTGTTTTCTTATGGTTATTTGGTGCAAGAATTTCTTTCTACCTATGCTCTCTTCACTTGGGTATGGTATGCTGCACGTTTGCCTTATCATTTTGTTCTTGTAAGCCCTTGTTTATTTCTAATATGGGTTTTCTGAATGTACTTTTCTTTTTTTCCAGCCCCTGTGCCAGCATGTTGCCCACACCTGTGGATGACAGTCAGGGAGGTGTCGACTTGCTCTTCTCCTCTCCTGTCCAGAGCCCTGCCAGGCTGCTGAGGGAGCTCCATGCTGATCCTGACATCCAGGCCCAGTTGGAGGCTGAGAGGGAGCGAGACCGAGCCTATGAACGCACTCGACTGGCTGCAAGAAGTCGAATGGGTGGGGTCCTGACCAGCAGCCTGCACCTGCTGTCATCCAATGAGAGAGTCAATGCTTGTGTGCTGAGCGTGGCCCGCTTCGTTGCTGTGGTCATGGGCGTCCTGCTTGTCACTGTGCCCACACTGCTGCTACTGCTGGAGTCAGACCTCGATGTGTCGTTTCTCCACGACATCCGACAGACACCGGAGTTTGAGCAGTTTCACTATGAGTATTACTGCCCACTCCGTCGCTGGATCCTGTGTAAAATCAGTATGGCCATGGAAAACCTGTGGTCAGACTGAAGTTGTGAAAAAGGAAAAGAAAGTGTGGAGTTACTATGGGGAAAAGAAATGCCTAAATGTCTGTCTTAACATGTAATTTAATCTTATCCTCAGTCTTAACAGTTTCCGTGCAGTCTGCCAATGAGATAAAATAGTTTCTCTTGTTTAAAAGCAAATCCAAATTATTTTATGACCAATTCATCACTTATGAGGCCTCACAAAATTGTAGTAGGATGTTTTATTAAAAAGGGGGCACAGATGGAAGGAAAACATCTCTTTGTACAGTATATATGTTATTTCCAACTGAATTACACAGAAACAAGTAGATTTATTTCACCTCTGCAGCATCATAATTTACTGTCTTGAAGATTTCAATCATAGGATCCAATCACTTGTTAAGATAGACACTTTTGGCAGTGACAAACAGTGAAGGAAGAGGTGAAGTGCTGCAGGAAGAACTCTTGGAAAGAAATTTACAAAAACAAAAAGTCACCAAAATGACGCAAAAAGAAAAAAAGCAGTTGGTTTTGTTTTGCTGGAAATGTCTATGGTCTGTTCACTCCTGATGCTGACAAACTGATGCAGAGACTCTTATCACAAACCATTTTGATTGGTTGGTATCCTCAGTGCAAAGTTGTGCGATTGGTCACAGTGTCTGTCAGTCATGATGGAGTGGGTGGGAACAGAGAGAGAAATATCACTGAAAACAACAAAAGCCACAGTCAGAGGTACATTATATATATTTAAAAACAAAGAAACATATTGATAATTAATGCCAATCTTAAATAAGTTGTTTTTAGATTTTTGTACATTTTTATGTGATCCAGATCTTTCAGAAATTTTTCAGTCTGAGGATCTACTTCAAGCTTATTTTCAAATTAAGAGTTTACAAAAGATGACAAAAAAGCAAGTTTATTGGGGCGATGGGTGATGAGAAATTTAAGCTATTTTTTAAGACTACCAACAACGTTTGTTCTGGTAGCATTCTGGGTTTTTTCCTACATAGACTATAGCACAAATCTTTTACACAGACCACAGATTACAACTGTTTCAGATTATGTGATGTCATTTTGGAAACAGGAGGGAAGCATGAGAGAAATGTTTGTCTGTTTGTGATGATAAAACTGTTTTGTTGAACTTCTTAATGTCTTCTGAACTAAATGTTGGCTCATTGATTAAGACTAGTTTGTCTTTCATCGTGGTTTTAGAAAATTTTAACATAACGTATATAAAAATGCTAAGGAAAGAAATGGCCGTGTGTAGGATTACGTAGAAATGTTCCACTATGGTCAGGAAGGCCGTTTGGTAGCCTGGATTGTGGAAGTTTGGCAGAACTGTTTCAGTGGGACCTTCCACTTAAATGAATGGACAGTTACAACAATGAGAAATACAGATGTTAAAAAAGGTTTTCTTCAAATTGTAGTTTGATTTGAATCAACTTCTCAGGAAAGGGCATTAAAAGTTCATGTTCAGAATAATAAATATGTGTCTAAAAAATACATAGAAACAACAACAAACAAAAAAATACATCCAAATGTGGCATAAACCATTAAGTTTATTCATATCATCCATACATGTCTTGCTATTATGAATATCCAAACCCTGTATGTATTTATACCAAGTCTGAAGCCTGGCATAAATATGGCTGCAGATTGTCTGTGTTGTCGTGTATCCCTATTCATTCCACTATATATACATCCATGTCATTCTAATAAAATATTACCCACAAAGTCTTTATTGCAATAGCATGTTGGCCATCATAGCTGAACCTCCATGCAGTGTTTAATAACCATGTTAGTTCATAATTGGTTCACAACTATCACACTAGAAGTAGCAGCCAGTGTTTAGGCTCTTACAGCTAACTGAGCTGATGCTTTGAAGTTTGTTTTCAGAAAGCACCCTCCATGCTCGTAGGCTGGCTCCTACAGAAGCTGCTGCAATGCACATAACCATCAAAGCATTATATTCCATCCAATGCCTCATGTTGTCATCTGTCTTGTTGTCATGTACAGTAACTCTGTAGAATTTATGCATTAACAAGCTTTATGCATATAGAAAATATGCAGTAACGATAGAAACACGCTTAGTTGAGACAAAGCATTTATTTTCCTACTACAGTACATGCACTGAGTTTTGATGCTGAAACCAAGCAAAGGGCCAAACCACTATGATGACAATGTTTGCATTTAACATCACAGACTCAGATAAAACCAGCTTCACAGTGGTGGATGGAGCTGATCTGTATGCACTGCTGAGTGATCACGATTATACCAAGATAAACAAGAGAGAGGAATTTATCATCAACTACCATCCTGTCCTCTTGTGTAGCTCCAGCATGCACCAAAATGCTTCAGCAAACCACTGTAGCTTTAAAATAGAAATAGTCTGTAGATTTGTGTACACAGTTGTACAGACATAGTTTGACCCCAGCTTTGGTCCTTTATTTCTGTGCTTCATTCTCCTATAACTAACTCCTGAAATCGTGCACCCAGCTCCTTTACCTCTAAAGGCAAATTGCATGCTCTCATCTGTAAATATAGTGTTTAAAGTTGTGGCACAAAAAAAAAAAAAAAGCAACAATCTGGATAAAGATTTCTGTTCTTTCTTTCCTCTACGTGTCTTGTCTGTGTAACGCGACCTAGATATAGGCTTGGCTGTCTTGACCATCTTAGATGAATGCATGTTCTTTGTGTTTTTATCAAGAGAAAGATGAAGGAGATTATGAGACATTAAAGGCTTTTTTTGTCAAAATTAGGCACCGATCACCTGAGCAGTTACATTTAAAAACCAGAACATGTCATGCATTCATTTGCATTTCAGTCGCTGATTTGATGAAATCAGACATGATTGCTGTTACTTTATTTTCAGTTTATACAAAAAGAAAAAAAATTACAGTCTCCTAAAAAACATCTCTAAAATATTTGCCCAATTTACTTAATTTTGCTTATGTGTGTGTGTGTGTGTGTGTCTGTGTGTGTGTAAATCATTAAAGCCAAATGCTACACACTAACAGCCAACCTCATTGCTAATAGAAAATGCTATTAACAGAATCAGTTGAATTCACAAAACATTAATTGTATAGATGTTTGTTTTGTAAGATGTTTATAAAACACAAACACTGAACAGGATCGATGGAAAGTGAAACTACACCTCAACTCGCTGCAAACGACAAAAGGCCTTTTGGGTCTGTGATAAAACAGATCTTTGGCCCCACGACACTGTAGCATCATATTAGTTTGTAGCTCATTTTTCAATTAGACACCTTCATGAGTTTAAAAGGGATTTTAACCCCTTTGAGATTTAGCTCTTGTTTTGAGCTACTGTTCCTGCGTTTTACAAACAGCATACAGATGGAGTACAACTTTGTACATAAAACTGTGATAAAATCATGATCATGTTCACACAACAACTGATGTCACATCAGTGCTATTAGTTAATACACATCCAGAAGTTCCTGACATGAGTCAAGTATTTACAGACCTTAAATTTAATAACCTGCCTCTAATTCCTTTTAAAAAAGAAACTGCTTTATAAACAACTGCAAATCAGAACAGTTTAAAACAATACCCAAATATTGCTTTTAAATCATTTATTTAAGATTTAAGATATTTGAACTCAGGTCTACTATATGCAAAATCTACTGGACATCACATGGTATGAGGGAAAATTAACTTTTTAATATTTTATTTTATTGTTGTGTGGGCATGTACAGTTGCAAATCTCTTGCACGGTCACTTTGTTGTTTTTAATTGTTAGTTATTCTGATTGTTTTGATGTTTTTGTTTGTTTGTTTTATTGATTAGTCCGATTTTTTGTTTGTCATTCAGCCTCTTTTAATAAGAAACTCTGGGAGATTTAAGAAGAAAAACAAAAAAGAAAAAAATCCCTAAGTAATGAGACCCTCTCTTCTGGGACAACCAAGCCTTATGAACTTTGTGAGGTGAAAATTTTGAATGTTTGTATGTTACAACAGAAAATATGGATTGTTTTATATGTTAATACTGCCACAATAAAGCTCCCCTATGGATATATATTGAAATATGGTACTTGATTTGTGAATTTATGACTTTTAGTTTAGTTTGGTTTATTCTCTAGTAGTAAGTAAAGTGATTTTATAAGCACATAGAAGTATGAACTTCAGAAATTTAGTACAATGTCCCTCAAAAATATCTAAGGTCTTTGTCTGTCTCATGTGGTATAAAAGAGTTACTGCACTTTGTGTTGGCATCTCCATGGTGATGTTTGTTTGAGCAACACACGACATCTGGGATATAAGATGTGTTCACACCTTTACTGTCAAGAACAGAAGTAATACAATATCACCATGTCTAACTAGTAAATGTATCTATCTAAAAACCTCAAGTGCACTCTACCATACATTCTCTGAACTGTCCTGAAGAAAACTGAAGACAGGTGAGAGTGACTTGTGATTTTTCTAAACTGTAGCTGTTGTTTTTATGGTATAAGTAGACAAAAGCCTCTCTCCCTATTATACAGTACACAGATAGTATAACATGTTGATAACATATTATGTTGGTGTAGTGAATCAAATGTCAGTTGTAGTATTGCTTGTGTTTTAAACAGGGTGGAGACAAAACAGTCTGATCATCGTTTCCTCTGATGGAAAACAGAATGATCTGAATTATCTCAGAGCAACAAGAGATTGTGAGCAAAGAAAAGGGAAGTGAACAGCTGTTTGTGTGACTGATGAGAGGACAACAGTAGTTCATCATTTCTGAAGGTCTTTGAACTCTTTCAGCTTGTAAACGTAAACCCATAACCATGTAATTACATAACAATGGATACACTTGAAAAACAGTCAGAGATGACTTGTTATGCATCAGATACAAATATGGAATTACATAGTACCACAGTAGTTAGACTTAATGTGTCTGAACTCCTGGAGGATGCTGGGAATTGTAGGCAAAGCATCCACCAGGCACTGGACATCCATCCTCTCAGTGAGCAGCAGAAACTGAGGGTTGTCTTGGACTGGGCTCACAGTTTCCTCAGCAGCAGGTCAGATATTCCCCACCAAATCTGCAGATATGACAGTTTGAAGTTGGCTGATATGAAACAGAAGGAATCAGAGAAAACACCAACACATAAATCTTCATCCTCAGCTAAATATAACATTCCAGTCTTCTGTTCTGCGGGTAGCAATGATGTACTTGAAAGATATGAGCTGGAGCGATCAAAGTATAAAAATAGTGAAAGAAATAATTTAATCTCTAAATATAAACCTCCTTCACAAGAGGATCCTTTTACCTTGGGGAGAAATTATGTAGCTTGGCCTGAGAACATAGAAACTGAAGATTCGAAAAGTACAGAGCTACAGGACCCCACCAGTAAACAAACTCCAGGCTATGACAACTGCAGACCAAGCGGAGAGCACATATTTAATCACAGATGCCACACAAAGATATCTCACAGCAATTCCACTCAAACACTTACAATAGATGATGCAACATGCTTAGTTGCATCATCATGCTGTAGCAATGCCAATGGCACAGGTGCAATGTTACTTAAAAACAATGATTTTACAGACATTATATTTGAAACAGCTCAGTCAAAAAGAGAACTGTCAGGAAATCAAAAGGACCTCAGGAAAGAGACACAGGAGATGAAAGTTCAGAAGGAGAAAAAAGAGGATGGCAGAATGGAGGAAAATGATAGAAAGATGCATAAAGAATCTTTTGTTGTGTGTACAAATGATAACCTGAACCACAGTGACCCAGAAAAGATACCCGAACAGACAGCAGAATGTGCAAATCCCAGTTTAGCAATGACAATACCTTCAAATTTGACCGTTTATGAACAGTACCAGCTTTGTGTGGATCAGCTGCATCGCCTCAAAATGAGGCAAAGCTCTGAATCATCTGAGAAAGAGAAAGAGACATCTAAAGAAACTGCAGCGCCTGCTAAAGCACAAACTCAAACTACACCTTGCTTTGAAATTGAAAAACACCTTAATAAAGTACAAAGCAAAAGGTTGTCAGTTACAGCAACCACAGGGAAGAAGGCTTCAGACACCATTAACGAAAACCAGGACAGAACCACATTCAAAAGAAAGACAACAGCGACTGAACATGGAGAGATCAAAGAAGCGTCTGCAGCTGGGAGTGCTGAAAGCAGATCTTTGTGTCAGGAGAATTATGTTACAAGCACTGCACATTTGGACCTTCATGGCAACCGAACTGTAAAAGCCATAACTGCAACAAATAAAGTTTTTAACACACATATGGAGACCTTGAGAACTGCACCTGCTGATGAGGAGGAGAGTGCTGCACTTACTGCTAACCCAGGTACTGGACGTCATATATGAAAGCACACATGACATAGTGTTAAGTTTTCAGCCTAAATCAAATCATGTTTTAATGATGTAGCTCAGAAACACAGCTTAACCTTCAGGCTGAACTGTTCCAGAGCAGGTTTTTTTCTATTCACTGTCTCTTTTCTCTGTATAACAATCATAACAATTTATCTTATATTAATTCAGGTAGTAACCATTTGCACATGTGTTATCAAGACAGGGAAAGTCATCAGGTGGATGTCAGAGGTAAGAAGAAGAAAAATGGAGGTCGAGGTCAGTGGGGGCTCTGTGAAAAATTGCATAGAACAAATGGAGGAATATTGCCACAGCAACAGATGTAACTGCACACAAAGTACATGCACCATTTGCATTTTTACCTGCTGTAACTGTAATGTAACCTCATCTTCCTCTCTCCAGCAGGCCTCAGTCAGGAGGAGCAACCACATACAAAAAAAGACTCAACACACAAACACAAGCAAAGAGACACACACTGGAGGACAGAGTGCAAGACACATCATTGTGCAGGGATCCACACACAAGCCTGCAACTTCCAAAGGCACACACACTTCATGATGACTTCAGACCAACCTCGGGTGAGTCTGACACTAAAATTACATTCTTCTTCTACAAAAAACCTTTGCGAAACTCTTCATAAATGAAATATTGAAAAACAGAAAAGCAAAGTCACCAGAAATTCATATGACTGGCTTTGTCAAAACATCAGATTTATGTCTTTAACTTCTTAGAAATTAATTTCACACTTTATCAGTTATTGATGCAGCAGCAAGTCATAAGATGTCAGCAGTTTTCATCAGAGCTAAAAAGAGTTTTTTGTAAATCACACAGAGTCACACTGTGGAGGCACGCTGTCCTCACAGTGTCAACTATTTTAAGGTTAAGACTTAAAGTTAAGGGTCATGCCTTCGTTTAGGCTGTAGCAGTAAATTAATAGTGGCATTAATTAATGGTGACATTAATTTACTGTGATAAGTGACAAAAAGGAGGGTGTACTAAATGAGATTAAGTCTTCAGGAACATCTTATCAAACTAAAAGTTTCATAATCCATGAATTTCATTTTAACTTAATTACATTTTGTTTCCTTTAACCATTACACATTTATATACACTTGCCACATTATGATTTTGTAACTCTTTGTTTACTTTTACAGCTTCAGCAGTACATGAAAATATGAACACCACCAACTGTAAAAACTGTGTAAGATTATTTAAATCATCACTTCCTGTATGATGTTATCAATCTACATAAAATGTGACCAAAGCTGCAGAAAATGTGTATTATAAACATCAAAATCAAAATACACAGTATAATCTTGCAATAAAGAAAATGTATCTAAGTAATTTTGGCATTCATTTAAATGATTAAATATTTGACATAAAGTTATTTGTGAGAGCTAAGTGACTTTCAGAGAAACATTTCTGTAGATTTTATGTTAAGATAATTCCTGTTTTCTATCAAATGTTTTTCAGACTTATAGGTTTTGTCTCTTCTGTATTAACATTGTGACTGTGTTGTTGTCATTAGCCAGCAGGTGTCCCAGTATGTGATTGGTTGTCTCTGCCCGATGAGGTGTGGCTGTCAATCCTGTCTCTGCTGCCTCGTGGTGATCTGTGCACAGTGGTGCAGGTCTGCAGCCGCCTGCACACACTGGCTACAGATCACACACTCTGTAAGTAAGCCCACTGCACTGGAAATACTTCCCACTTTAAAAATTGACATGTTTGCCCCAGCCAGTGTTTATTAGCCGTGTTGTCTGGCTTAATATTCAGGTCAGACATAAATGTTTATGACCTAGGTAAGATGGACATCCTGAACTTTTCCACGTAGCAGCACATGGTGCGTTCTCATGATGTACTTCTTCCATTCAGTTGTGTAATGTACCACTCCCTAGGCAAACATACTGTAAGATAACACAGACCTGCACCATTACATGCTCCCATACCTGTATAGACACTGTAAGTCACTGTACACTGAAGTTCATATACTGTACATATAATAAAAATTCTCCTTTATGCCTTTATTCCGGTAGGGAAATGTCTAAGGCTTGAAAACTCCACCCTGACAGAGCAGTGGTTGCTGTCTGTGGGCAAACGCCGTCCTCGCAGTCTGTGTCTGTACAGCTGCAGCAGCCGTTCTGTCACGTCCTGCGGGCTGGAGATGTTTTTTACTTTGTGCCGAAACACACTGGAGGTAAAAGAGTAAATCAGAACAAAGCAAATTAAAGCAAAAAGCAAAATGAATATCCCTTCCCTTTTGACAGTGACCTGCATTTTCTATTTATCTGTTGACATTGAATTTATTGACCTCACCTCCTGAAGCCATCTGTCTGCTGCCAGTGTCAAAAACACTTAAAAAGAGGTGGTAACTAATTTACTTAAACACAATACTACTACTTATGTGTGCTTAAATACAATACTACGTATCATCTACTTCGCTGGAGCTACATGTTTTGTTTTGTTTTACTTCACTGCAGTTTAGGGGGAATAATGTACTTTATTCCTCTGTATTTACTTTACAGGTTTACAGATTCAAACATAATATAATAAAAAATGTGGCCAGTGACTACAGAAAGACACAATACTGACACAAAAAGACACCTCTATTTCAGTCTTTTCACGTATGTTGTGTTGAAATGTCTTGTGTAATGGATCATGGAATGTAATCACTATATTCAAGCCCCCTAATGTATGGATACATCCATGTTGTCATGTATTACAGGAAATCAATGTCACGGGTTGTATTGGTCCAGGTCTCCATGGTGATCAAATGCTAACTCTGGTTGGTCAGCTGTGTGATCATGTGACAAGCGTGGACATGAGCTGGAGTGGAGCAACAGACACAGGAGTGAAAGCTCTGAGTGATGGGTGTGCAGGGTCAGTTTCACAAACTGTTATCATTTATTATGTAAAACATGCACTTTATGGTTCAATATGGCTCAGATTGTTTTATAGCTTGATGTATGCTGCTCTAACACTGTTACAGTCAGAAGATCTTGCAGGTTGGAAATAAAAGTCGTGTTAATCATTCATTTATCTTTCTGTAGGCTGAGACTAAAGTCAATTATGCTGAACGGCTGTCATGTCACTGATGACCCTCTAAAGAAACTTGTCATGAGACACAAACAGAGGTCAGTCATGTTAAGACATTTTGGACAGATTTTTTTCCCTCAATGAATGAAATCATCATTTAAAAACTGCATTTTCTATTGACTTGGGTTATCTTTGTGTAATATTTAAATGTATTTGATTATCTGAATTATTTATGTGTGACAAATATGAAAAACTAAAATCAGGATACAGGCAAATACTTTTTCACTGTATGTGGTTTTTTCTTTGAATGAGAGAGCTTTAAGTTCATTTTCAGATGCCAAACTAACAGTGTTTACATGTGATGTGATGTCTATCACAGAATCATGGCTGTTTGCGGTCTGAAGGCCATCCAATATTTTATATACAAAAAGACAAAATACCGATACAAAAATATTTTAGTTCAGCTCGTGGCATTTCACCTGCCTCTTTAGTGGATAATGTAAACAGATGCAATAGGTTGTACACACAAGTCCATTTATTATTATTTTTGTGTATTTCCACATTAGTCTGTGCAGGTTGGAGGTGTTTGGCTGTCAGTTCCTCACTTCGTCCTGTCTACAAACAGTTTTTGAGGTACTTTTTTTATCTTTTCATTAGTATATCTGCTGTTTGGAACCACATACCATGTCTAAAATATGTCTTAATTCCTAATGTGTGTTTTGCATCAAGTCTTGATATCTATTCTCAGGAAATACACATATACAACATTATAGCTCTGTATATTTAGTGCTGTATGCACAGTATCTACTGTTTTCACTTTCTGTGTTTTAGATGTGTCCTGGACTTCAGCATCTTAACATTGGACAGGTGCCGAAAGTGAACACTCTCTGTCTCACAGTGATGACATCACATATTAAAGGTCTTATTTCCCTCAATCTTACTGGTCTAAAGGCAGTAAGTGTGACATTGAACTTTTTAATGATTGATGTGTTTTGACGGTTTTAAAGTGAAATGTTTTACTAGGCTACTGACACATCTACAGTTTCATTGTCTACCTCTGGTATTTCAGGTTACTGATGCCACACTGAAGACTTTGCTTCAGAGATGTGTTGAACTTCGGAGTCTGACGCTCAGTTCGTGTCCTGGAGTCACTGACCTGACACTGCACAACATCAGCAAATACACACCTTGTATTAGGTACACACACACACAGAAGTGAAATAAACCTCCACCTCTTCTTTTAATTTCCATCAGACCTACTCGTGATCCAGATGTGAAATAAGCATTTGTGTGCCCCATTTATTTGACGTTGATTCATGCAATTGTGTGTCTCTATGTATTTGTGTGTCAGATCCCTAGATGTGAGTGGCTGTAAGGCAATAACAGATTTAGGAGTCCAAGCTCTAACACTGGGGTGTAAAAGACTTCAGCAGCTGGACCTCAGCTCCACTGGCATAGGAAACAAAGGGTATGACACACTAGAAACCACAACCTGACCTGCAGTATATTTCACTGTAGCACTGTGTGTGTGATGTTTCGCATACAGTACAATGGAATTGACTTGGTAAAGCTCTTTCTATCACTTTTGAATATGTAATATCTGTTAAGCTGTTTGTAATGTTGTCACCACATCCTCTGACGCCAGAGCAATGAAACACCTAAATGTTAAAACCTAAAGAAATGATGCATGTGTTTGCATGTGTGACGCAGGGTTACGCTTCTGACAAATTACTGCAGCAGACACCTACATACTGTCAAACTCAGTTTCTGCCACATCACCTTAGAGAATATACTGGAGCTCTGCAGATGCTGCAAAAGGTGAATATATACACGTGCACAAAAAAAAATGTAATCGTTGCTATGCTATGAGAAATAGTAATTTACAGAACAGAGGAACAGAGCAGAGGAAATCATCTCCGAGAACACAATTAGACTTTGAATCAACGCTGGAAAATGTCTATTAAAGTGTCAGCTCCTTGACACCGTTTGCTGAATGAATTTATATTGAATTTCTCCATAACAAACAGACCCTAGATAGAACAGATGCATGTCAATGTTTTTAAAACAAAGCCGGCACATCTAACACTTACAAACTATTTAGTGTGATTTTCCTGGTTGTATAAAACTGGCAGAATAAAAGAAGAGATGAACTATCCCATTCCTACCACCATCACCAAACATTTATGTAATAAGTGATAACTTTTCTCTCCAACTCGAAAACATATTAGCTCACTGTTGCAGTTATTAGCTGTTTTCGTGTTTCTCTCTCTTTAGGTTGAATGTGCTCCATGTCTATGGCTGTGCTCGACTCCCCACCGAGCGAGAGATCAGAGAAGTTAACACTACTGTTAAAGTTTATCCTCTGCCCTGACCCACATGCAAACATCTGCACACAACTGGACATATATACACAGCATGTGAAACATGGTGGCAGCATATAACCAAATCAATTTTATGCTTATTTCATTTTATTATACATAAAATGAGATCTGTGTCTGATGAGGACTTCTTTTCACACTTGAATAAAATCCATTTGAGTTTATCTGGATGTGTTTGACTGTGCACTTTGGAAATGTGCTATGACTTATCCTGAGGCTCCATAACCTCATTACTATTTTAGGGCATCATGTTTTTCTGTGTTGGACTCTTTGAAAGAGCTTTTCTAGTTTGATTAGGCTCATTAACTTGTTATCTTTGCTCTGGCTCATTAGTTACCCCTGTACCCTTGTGAGAAATATAAAAATGCTTTCTCAATAAATAATCATTTACTTCTAGACTACTGTCTAAATCAAGACTAGATGCAACATATGGATGTGTGTGTGTATACAGCTACAAGATGCATGCAAGCATCACTTGTGTCTTCCCATAACCTACTTTGAATACTGGGTACATATACAAGTATCAGATATGTTATCACCTTTTACCCTGTTTGGTCAGAAAAACAAAAAGTCATTTCCCTTTCCTTCATGCTCCAGGAGATTCTTCAGTTTAATAACATTTGCAACATCATCTTTTATGGCCCTGAGAAAATAATTTTGCCAAGAGTGTCCACATATTAAAATAGGAATGAGATCAGGGATAAAGGAGGATATAAAAGTGAGACTGCAGAAAGCTGAGACTATTTTTGGAGATGTTGTTTTTCTATTCACCCAATAAATAAATAAACACCCGATAAAGTGTTTAACCTGATTTTGCCTTATGATTAATGTTGTTTTAAAGTCAGTGTTTTAATCTTCTTCTTCTTCTTGTAGAACACAACAACAAACACATTACAAGTAAATCTATGTCATCAGCAAAGAAAGTGAGTCAGAGAGAACACAAGCAGCAGAGTTTGTTCTTTAATTCCTCTGATGTGGATAATTCAGGGTGCACTGAAAAAAAAACTCAACTATTTACCAGGAGCTTCACATACCGTCCCAAAAAGCACACAGAACATTCAATTGTATGCCACGTGCAGGTGTAGTGAATTACTCACAGAAATGTACACAGTTCAACAGTAACAGTAAAACATTTTCCACTGGTGTCTAACTACTTTAGCATTAATTTAGTTCACATACTGCAGATCATCACATCAGTATAAACTCACAACTTGGTTTTATCCAAACTTCCATCTGAAAGTTTTTATAGCTAAATTAGCTGCCGGGCTAAGTGTTGTCTCCTCAGTCACACAGCCAGGTTAACACCCTCAGTGTGATCACAGATAGAAGTTGGAGTCAGACCTGGTCAAATGATTAATTTGCATTGATATAGATTACTGTGATACCGTCATGCCTACTTTATTCATGTTAAACATGAGGTAAACATAAAATGTAGCAGTAACAATCCACCTGTAATAGTTTATATTGGCTGGACTAGCTAGATGGAATTGCTTTGCATTGCAGTAAAACCTGAGCCGGTCATTACAATATATTGAACTGTGTTATATAACTAAGCACAAACATTTGTCAACCATCCATTATCAACATGGGGCAATTAGAATAACAATGCCAGAACACTGTATTTGCTTTGAAGCACATGTGTATTTGATTAACCTATAACTAAGTGTGTGACACAAGGGGTTTATTTCCTGATTAGAGGTGTTATTATTTCCTGATACAGACTGGAGCTGGATGGTGTGAAAAACATTGGTTTATGATTCCTGTGATAAACCAGATCAGATTCAGGTTTTCTTTTTTCCCTTTTACTGTCAATACAAGTCAACTGAGGCCTCACTGTCACTTCTACAAGAAAAGACAGGCTGCATTTTTATGCTCATGTACATCTGCATTATATCACTGTGTGTAAAATCCCTCTTAAATATTATAGGTGGGAAGGTTATACAGGAGGATGATCTCAGGTTCTCCGTAATGAAGTTTCTTCATTCCATTACTATTAGCCTCTCTTCACAATAAAAGCACTTTCACTTGGCCTGGATCCCAGACCTCTGTTGTTACACAGAGAGAGGAGTGCGCACACACCTCCCACACTCACAAACACACCACACACAGGTACCTGAGTCTCATACAGCAGCTTTTCTGTCTGTTCTGTCTTTTGTCTGCAACAAAGCGGAAAATTATTTAACTTTTAACTTAAACCAGGAGCAGAAAAAGAAGAAGAAGTAGAAAAAGAAGAAGAAGAAGAAGAAGAAGAAGAAGTAGGCATCTTTTAGCTAAAGTCATTTAAAATGGATTTACTCGCTCATGTTTTTATAAACACACGAACAGCTGTTGAAATCTTTGGATAAAAGCGAAGTCTGGAAGTCGTCATCTGCTTTGCGGTTTGATGGTGTCCCGAGAATAAAGTTTCCTCGTCTCGGTGGCTAAGTTAATTTACTGAAACTCCTCATTTATTCCAGCCAGACACATCCTTTCGTCAGGGCTATGAGCGCAGAGGAGCAGGAGCGGCTGCGCGCCCTCTTTTACGCCTACGACGCGGATAAATCCGGGCGGATCGAGAGAAACGAGTTTCTCACCCTGTGTGCGGAGCTGCAAGTGTCCGCAGCTGAGGCGGACCGTATTTTTAACCGGCTGGACGTCGACATGGACGGAACCGTCACCCTGCCTGAGTTCATCAGCGGCTTCCATGACCGCTACGGAGAGGACACGGAGTCGGACGGGGGACCCGTGTCCGCTGCTTGGGAGAACTTCGAGAGGAGACTGGGTGAGCAGGCCAAGTTCATCCCCAGGTGAGAGCGCACTGTCCGCTGCGCATGCAGGAAGGTTTTACCAATAAGTGGATGCATATGGAAATTCTCTGGTGATATGAACGGCCTCAACAATGAACGCAGTGTTCATGATAAAGATGATAATGAGGTATGATGTCGACAGGGAAATTTGCAAATGATTTACTTGTTACAATAGGACAGTCTGAAAGAAAGGAAAAATAATTTAAAGCTTATTAAAAACAAAAAATACAGCCTGAAAATTTCGTAATTGAGATTATTTTGCTGGTCATGTATCTAGGGACTAAAATATGGCTGTAGCATCAAATACTGTCACTTACAAAAAACACTACACACATAATTCAATTTATAACCTGAGCCCATTGATCAGCCATCATGTTGCTGCACCACATCCAGCAAGAATCCACTGCAAAAACACATCTTTACAACAACAGGAGCCTTAGGGCTCAATATAAATGGTTTAGCGTTATTAAAAGTTGCTTTATGGTCGTTCAGTACCTCAGATCAAAAACATTTAACATTCAGATGTCTGACTTTTGTAGAAACAACCAACTGGCAACAGTATCACACCCATTTCAAACCAGAGTTTGTGTTTCTGTATATTATATTGAGTGTGTGTGTGTGTGTGTGTGTGTGTGTGTGTGTGTGTGTGTGTGTGTGTGGACCCAGGCCTGACATGGGACTTCTCAGGCTTCTCCATTGTACCATCAGTACATTGATTGTCACAGTGGTAACATCTGCTAAATACACTCTCTTATCTTAAAGTAGCTGAGTTAATGTCACCACAGTCAGCTGAGATCAATTGGACTTGGAAATTCAAAATATTTATATTATATATATTTATTTA
>OMLM01020447.1:10136-21750 GCA_900302695.1 Helostoma temminkii | reverse complement strand
GGAGGGAGAGCAAGGTGAGTGATAGTGGCAGGGGAGAGATAGAGGTGGAGATGGATCAGGAGAGAGATAGAGGCTGATTATCGCTGAGCACTGACAGAGTAAAGGTCCCGTGGGTGTGATACTAACACACACACACACACACACACACACACACACAGTGTTTACATCAAGTAAACACAAGCTCACACACTCACCCACAAAGTGATGGAGATGGAGCTGCCGGTGTAATACTGTTAAACCCCCATTTCCACCACCATCACCACTGAACGCCTCCCTACCCATCTCTCCTCCCCCCTCATCTTGTTGTTTTCTCCTCTCATTCTACTCCCCGCATTAGCCTTTCTTATGTCTCTCCTCCCCTGAACGGATTCAAATCCCAGCCTAATTCTCAGTCTTCTTCTGTCTCCAGCGTCCTTACCTCCTCTCCCCCATTCCCCAAACCTCCCCTCCTTCTCTTTTTCTTCCCTCCTCTCACTCCTCCCTCCCCCACGCTCTTCTGCTTACTTTATCATAGCTTCTCTCCACATGAGGGGATTCTCTGGACCCTCAGAGCAGAAAATGGAGGCTAGTGGAGAGAGACAGCAAGAGATAAAAAAAGAAATCACACTGGCAAATATATTGTACAGACACACATGTACACAGAAAGTACATACACAGAAAATGCTCCATTTCAAGGGACAAACTCAGTGTTTACATGGTTTTGTTGTAACTACTGTAACTGTAATAATATTCACCCATTATCATCATCATCCTCATTAGCAGTTATGAAGTTCCTAAGTTATAAACATATTTCATTTAACAAAAATTAATGTTTACTTCAAAGAAGTACAGACAGTTCATACAGGGATGGACATCTCTGGTGTGAGGCAGATCCAAACAGCAATCCCATGTATTAAAGATACATATGCATCAACTACCAGCAGGATGCAATAGGTTTCACACTTTGATCACAATGGAGTGTGAATCGATACAATCTGCTTCAATACAGTGCAATTCAATTTGATGCCATGTGATTGGACAATACCCCCTGTCTCTGTAAGATAATCGGCTCTGATTATCCTGACCTGTGTTTTAAATCTGACCTGACCTGAACCTGACCTGGAGTTTTAGTTTGACTGATATCCTGGACTATTTGGTTTTTAATCTTTGCTCTGTTTATCAGACTTGTCTCTTTCTGCTCTGCCCTGAACTTGTTTTATCTGCTCTGATCTGAAAGCCTGACTTAACCTGATATCGGATCCGACCCTGTGTTTTGAACCTGTTCTTCTTTTTATCGGACCTGACCCTGTCCTCCTGTTATCGGACTTGACTTCCTGCTTGCCCTGGGAATCTGATTATTATCTCCTTTGACCTGAGTATTGTTTGTCTGTGGATTTGGTTTCTAGAGTCAGACCTGAATATCTGTGTTTTGGACTTTGCATTCGGATTGTGGAGAATTGTGCTTGTGACTAACCAGTTTGTCTTAGAGTTTTTTATTATTATTATCGGAAACACAAGGAGATTTTGAAGGCGGAAGCCATTACACTCAGGTCTGCCATCTTGTGAGCAATCACTGCTCTCTGCTACCAGCCAGATTCCACAAGCTCAGTTCCTGCTCAGTCAGTGTTCTGGGTCTAGTCTGGCCCATAACCTGGAAGTATTTACCTGTCCTAATCCTGGTTCCTGTGTGCCTTCACCTGTGTAACAGCTACTTCCTGCTTTTAAAATAAACCTTTTAAAACTGAATTTGTGTTGCCAGATCTCTCGTTGGGTCCACCTGTTCCCCTGCTTTCTGACAGAATTAAGCACGTTCATAATTAACAAAAACAATTAAATGCAATATTAGTGCAAAATACGTATGTGCCAGTGGCACATGGAAAACATTATTTTAAAACTTTGCCCATTATTGTTGCCGATGTTGGAACCTGAGGTGAGCACTGGCAGATACTTCCACTGTGTGGCCACTTCAGTGCAGTGATAAGGTTAGTAGTGCTGTGTGTTTACTTTACAGTAGCAATTGGCAAGCTCTTCGCCTCTCTTGTGTTGTTAAAACGTTTAATTTGTAGTTTACAGGTGAGTACCACAGCACTAGAGATACCCACAGCCTTGTTATTTGTGCTCTACTGCACACAACAGTATACATCTATGGTATACATTTAAGTAAGTCTGATTTGCAGGAATGAAAAAATCTAATTGTTGGCTCAGTCACATTTCTGAATAAATACATAAATTGTGTAATAATCAAATATATCAGATTTTTTAATGCAAACATGTCATAACCAATGACTCACAATTTCTTTCCACAAAAGCATCTAATCACAGCTGCGCTACAAATACAAATCAGTTAACGAGCTAATCTTCTCTTTATTACGTCATGCACAATTATAGTAATTTATTCAGGTTTCAAACAGAAAGACAATTAATGTTTCTCACAGATTTTATATTGAAAGACCAAGTTATGTTAATATAAAAGTCTGTCACCTTCACCAAGGTTAAAGTATGACGGAGTATTGGAGCTCATAATTTGCATTAAGATAAGAAAGTTAAAATATTGAGAATAAGTGGGTCATAATTTTATGAAAAAAGTTGAAATGTATGCTGAGATTAAAGCCCAAATTTAAAGGAGGAAGTTAACATTACAAGAAAAAAGTTGAAATACATGTCAAGATTGAAGTCAAAAGTTAAAATATATATATATATATTATTGTTGAGCATGAATCAAACCAGCTTGAACATGTAGGGTATAATTTTTGGTGAGGACTTCAGAGTGATACTGATAAATGTGTTGTTAATAAACTGTTCAGGAGAAACCACACAAACTTGGACGAGGACATTGCAGTCATACAAAATAAATTACATAGCTAGTTACAGCTGTGCATAATACAAACAGCATACTGTTGTTGTGTTGTATTACAAGCTGGGGCAGAAAGTCTAACCCCCCAGTGCCCTGTGAATGACTATAAAAGTTTTTAATTCAGTTTCTTACATTTCTGCAGCTTTTGAAGGCAGCAGGACGGTGGTAATTAAACAAGATGTGCACATCAGGGTACAGTGTCATCATGTGCAACCGTATCTTGTTCACTGTGATTAAATCATGAGCAATAACAGAAGTCTGCTCCACAACAACCACACACATCTCTACACACAACACACTGGAAAGTATTAGATTTTCTCCCTGATGTTGGGAAGATGGGGGATTACTGGAGCACATTCTCTCCAACTCCTCACCATTTTCAACTTTCTTTTTTAGTTTTTTTTAGCAGTCAATGTTTTAATCTTTATATACATTTAATTCAAATACTGTCATACACTGCAAATATAATAATGAACATGAAGGATGGCATTATTAAGCAACATTACATGAGAAGAAGTGCTGTTGTACTGTATATCAGCACGGTTCCACAAGCACAAACAAATCTGAAATTGCACAGCGCTTGACTGTTACTAAGGAAAACAAACAATGAGCAGATTCCTCCACGCAAGCTTAACTGTCTAGTTAGCTACACCTTACAACAAGCTACTGTTTGCTACGGGGTAACAGCTTGATCTGACAATATGCACATGAACATTGTGTAGCGTGATTTCTCTGTGGATTACGTCCAGGAGTGCCGGCTCTGGGTGAAGCCAGGGTTTCCTGTTTAAGGGGAAGATCCGTGGGAAAATCCAGACCAGACTTTTGTTATCCTAAATTTCCATGAGCATTAACTGGAATGGATTGAAATGAGTGGGATTGTGGGGAAAACCAGACCTGGGTTTTAGATCTTTATTGAACTGTGTGTACAATTCAATTTCAAATTGTTTTATTTTAAAACAAATTGAACCGTGTTTTGTTGTTTATTCCAACACTTGGCGGAGTGATACATACAGTTAAAAGTCTCAGTGCTGTTATACTCTATATAAGTACTCATTAAATGCCTTTTGTCCAATCAAATTGCTTTGTTGGAACTAACTAATACATGTAATCATGAGAATATTGCCCCTCATTTTCTCTTTCTCTCTCTAATGCTCTGTGCCTGGTTTAAACTGCTGTCAGTATTACCTGTAACATGATTGATCCAGAAATGTGTGGTCCCTAGACTTTGTATTGGACCCTAATACTTCCTGTGTAGGTACAGAGTACCAAAGCTGCTGCTAGTACTCTGCTAATGTGCTGCTCTAATAATAATAAGAACTAAGTACAGCTAAAGATGAGAGGTTTTTACAAGTGTTTGGTTTTAACTAAGCAGTTGACCAATCAAATTAGATTTACTTGACCTAATTATGCTTTGAGATGACTTACCTAAGTGATGGCAATTTGCCCTATAAATGTTTTGAACAATTTAATGGCAATTCATTGAACAGGTGAAATATTTAACTTAAAAGTACAAATGTCAACCTTATGATGCTCTTCTAGAAACCATGAACACCTACAAAGTTTTATAGCAACCCATCTATTAACTGTTGAGCTGTTTCACAGAGTAAGTCAAAACTTACTCAATTACCAATCCTCTGGTTCACCCTGGATATTTGTACCATATTTCAACTCAATCTACCAGTATTTTTAACATATGTCAGTTTGGACCAAAGAGAAGACTGACATTACCATCTGTACAGCTCTTCCATTTGTGGGCCCAAAAAGTGATTGATGAGTTTGCATACTGAAGAGATAAGACTAGTAGGTTACACTGGCTGTTCAAGGATTTTTAAAGTGACGAAGTAGCTCAAGCACACGCCTAAGTTTGCTTATAGATCAATAAATGTAAAACTGTCACACCTATATTTGAGTAACTCTGCACTGGATATTTGAAGTCATAGTTTGGTTTAATCATATTTTGTGTTAAGATATCCTATATAAATCTACACAGTCCAAATATTACATATAAAATACATAAATATATACTATTTTAATTTTCATGCAAATAAGGACCTTCTGTAAGTCAAGCTAAGAAAGCTCTAAGAGTTATACATGTGTCACTTAACATCATACAGTAGAGAAAGAAGTGGCCAGTACAATTAACAATGTCCCAACAAATCTGTTGTATGGATACAACTATGTATCCATAGAAAAGTAGTAAAAATACCAATAAGCAACCAAAATGCCGTACTAAATAACTTTAAAAATTATTATTGATAAATATTATAATGAATCTGGCTGCAATGGGGAACATTTCTATTGTTATCTGCTCATTATCGGCAGCCTGTTTGTCTTTCTAACTTACACAGTTTGTGACTGTTTATAATAACACCTTCACAGAAACTATAGCCAAAACAACAACAATAACAAAAACCACAATGAAATAAATAGGTGATGTTTTACACCCTGACAAAGGACGTGATGGCGGACAAACAGTTTTATCAGAAGAGAAGGATTATGGAAATCAGGATGTGATCTGTGGTGCAGTAATCCTTGCTGCAGCGAGCAATCCCATAAAAAGTGTTAGTGAGATTAACCAGCAGATTAGCCACGTAGCCACGCACATATTTAACTGATTAAAACCCTTGAAAATCCAGACTCTGGGGAGAACCCAGACCATTTAGGATCTGTATCCGCTGTTAGCTCTTTCCACCAGCATAATTATGGAACATTTTTGTGTGTTACCTTCTGAGTGAGTGTGTAGTTGCAGAGCCTGCACTAAAAGCATAAAAATATGGAATAAGCAAGACCCAAAACCTGAGATTTAATTTCTCTTTTATCCTGATGATTGATGAGACCGTTACTTGTTCCTTTTTCAGTGTACTGTGGAATATAAATGCAGAATTTAGGATCTTTTAAGTGGGTAAGCTAAAGAAACAAACGCAGAGGGAGACAGTTTGTTTGTATGTGTGTGTGCTCATTTGCCTGCAGTTGGGATTCATTAGAAGGCTTCATGGAAAAGACAATCAATGTCTCTGATCAGCAGACCCTAGTTTATAGCTATCGATTGCTTGATCAATACATGATGAGTTTTCAGTCCTCTGGGAAAGCAGTCCTGGAGCTGTGTGTCTGAAAACCACCAGTGAATTTTCTGATCAATTCCACCATAACTGAGTGCAAGAGTAGAAAAGCATTTGAAGTTGTCTTACAATAAAGCTCAGTTTAGACTGATAAATCACAATTATTGTATGAATTTATGTTCCTGGTAAAATGAGAGCACACCGAGTGTGACACAGGTGTAACAATTTACAATTCTCTAATTGAACCTTTGAAATTAAATGCATCTTAATTTTTACATTGTAAACATCAAATGTGAGTTTAAAAAAACACGAGCTGTACAAAGAATCGCATACCAATGTAATGAAACTCACCCAACCCCCCTTTTACCGGCAAAACTGTGGAAAGGGATTTTAAACAATGACAAAAACACATTTCAACAAAATGAATGATTCATTGAATCTTTGATAGACCAAACAGAGATAAACTGCACATTTTTTAATGCAAAAAATCCACAGATTGTCTATTTCTCTTTTAACTGTGACACTGTGTTAATGAAGACATGAGTTGGAGGATGTATTGTGCAAAGAGTTTGCCTCCAGGCAGGTAAATATGATGCAATATTCTCTGGTGTCTCTCTGACTAAATGAGGCTTGTTTAGGACGTTGTTCTTAATTAAGACTTAGTCCCTCTGACAGGGAATATTCCAGTTCTCTGGAAGGGGGGTGGGATGGTGTTTAGCTGTGTGTGTGTTTATTCAATAACTCTGACTGACAGTCAGCTCCAGGTGAAGATGGATATTAAAGACAGAGAAGCCTCACTCACACACACACACACCTTTATCTCTGTCCTATTGAATAACTCTCTGATGCTTTCCATATTCCATGTTAGGGATTTTTACAGCTTACCCAACATCCCCAGCAGCTGATTATCCGGCATGTTGACAGGACAGAGTTACGCTATCAGCCCTGTGCAGCAGACAGCCGTGTGAATGTGTACACGAGAGAGAGGAAAAATACTGTATTTAATGTGTTTGTGTTTTTATATTGTCTGTTTGTGAGAGAAAAAAAAGGAAAAGATATATTCTGCATTTAAATGTGTATGACTGAGAAAAAGAGGAAGGAAGCAATTCTTTTTTTTCTTGTGTGTGGGTCTGCATGCAAGCAAGAGGAAATTACTTTGTGTGTTTGTGTGTGTATGTGTGTGTGTGTGTGTGTGTGTGTATGGTAGTGCTCAACCAGGTGTTTGTGGTTGATACCTGCAGCTCCAGTAGTGCTGATCACCTCGGCGTGGCACCTCACCTTGGGAGGGAGACAGCTCTAAGCTCATTAGCACACACACATACATACACACAGGTTTAAAACATAGTGGGCTACCTGGAAGTGATGAGGTAAAAAAAAAGAAAGAAAGAAGGAAATAAGCTAAGTAGCTCAAGGAGGCGAGAGGAGAGGAAATAAGGTTACCATATAAGAGATAACCAGGGATTAGTGGAAAACAAAGAGAACTGAGGGAAGGTGGGAGTGTGGGGCCTGCAGAGACTGAAAGAGAAAATAAATAAATGGAAAAAACATCTTTGTAGACAAAGGCTTTGGAATAAGGTAACTGAGGGAGGAGGAACCCATAAATGAGAGTGAGAGGAGGACTAGGGACGGAAGGAAAAGGAAAAGAAGAGGCTGATGTATGAAGTATGTAATGGTTTTAAAGACCCAGTTTTGTTCATGCTGGTGGCATTGCTGTTATCCCATTGTTTGTGTTTGTGTGAATTCAATTTAATCTGGGTATACGGTAGCTTTCCTTCCTTCTTCTGTTCAACTGTATTTGGCTGCCTGAGCCTAGGATACTGCAGTATACTGCTAAGAAATATGGGTTGGAGTTCTTGTGTGACAATTTAACATTGCCAGTAACAACATTACATAAATAATAAGCATGCTGTCAGTTATCAACTTAAGGCCGCACTAATATATGTATTCTACCAGAATATATTTATCTATCCATAATGTCAAAGGTGACTTATAATGATAAAAGCTAAAGGATTATCACTGTATTGTTATTACTGTATGCCACTGACCCAGACAAAGTTAACAGCTAACTGCTAAACATAGTGGAGCATTTTCAGAATAAGAAAAAAATTAGAACTATGTTTACTGCAGGTTGGTTATATGCCTCTACTGACTAGTGCATTTATCCTTTGCATACATGAGACTGTGCAACAATGCTGACTAAGGGGATATTAATAATTTTTGAGTTTTTGTGAGGATGTGTGAGGAGAACATTTACACAAATCATCATTCACAGATAAATCCAGACAGTCCACAGAAGTGGAAGCAGAATTTTGCACCAATACATACAGTTGATTAGCTAGCGACATGTAACAATTACACCTTAGAGGTCATGTGCCCCAGGTTTGGTCCAAATTGGACCAAGTCTGTTAGCATGCTAATTAGAATACTAGACTAGTGTATTATCTTGGCACCCAAGATGACTTCAAGTGACCACCACATAATGAATTAATTACAGCCAACTGTAGTGCACACTAGTGTTGCCATTGCCTGAAATTCTAGACATCTATTGCGTGTGTGACTTTTGACCACTGACAACCAAAATCTAAACTTCAATTTGAAGTGTTTCTTGAATATTGCATTCACAGGAACTGGGAGGCTGTACGGACAGACAGAAGGATCAACAGACAACCTGAAAACACAATGACTCCAGCCCTGGCCCTGCGTGGCGTAGTCAGCTTAATTCACCAAGTATGTTTGTGTACAAGGAATTTCACTCTGGCTTCTGGTAGAGAAGATACACAATGACACACACAAGCTGGACAAAATTTGCCACAACATATGTCAATTATGTACAAGCAGGTAGCTGAGAAAGAAGTGTACATGTTGTTTTGTTTCATAAATTGTGATTTGGTCGATATTGTAATAAATGACATTACATACATAGCATTTATTTGTGCTGCCAACAAACAGAATATATGTTATGTTGCATCTGATAAACATGTAAACGTGTTCCACCCATAACTTTATAATGGGTAATACATGTTTACAGTTTGTCTTTTTTCATTTTATTTGTAGTTTTTGTTCATTTAAGTACACGTTTAGCACATTTCTGTTAAAAGTTACAAGAATACAAAATACTTAAATAGTGTTGTATAACTAGAAGCAATGCGAGCACAAATCCTACCTATATTTTAAAACTGAACTGGTCCTACTCTCACATCCATACTGTACACATAAGCTGAGCATTGGGAAGTGAGCACCTTTTTTGTGTGGCGTTGAGATAAATAGGATTAGGGATTTGGGAGATTTAGGGGAAATAATCCATTTGTGTATCAGAGAGAGGCAGCAGCGCAGATGATCAAAAGAACGCTGTGATTCAGAGCTCAGAAATCTGCGGATAGACTAAAAACTTGGTGTGATATTTTCCCCATTTTTCTCCAAGGATCAGCATCCGTTTTGTCAGTGTGACTGCTGTAATTGCCACATAATCACTTCATACTGTACAACATTGTGTGTGTGTGTGTGTGCAAGTGTTAGTGTACGAGAACCAGGGATAGACAGAGAATTATATATTCACCATAATTAATCAGATTTGCAGTTAACATCGGGGGAGAGAGAGCTAGTCTGTTTGTTGTGGGTGTTAGTATTAAGCAGGGGATTGGACTTGGTTATTTAACATACAGTTGATTTGAACAGCTGCTCTGTTATGCTAGTATCTATATCCTCATATCAATAACACAGTGTCTAAAAAATCCACAAAAGTCTGCACATTAGTACCTTCACTTTTCCACAGACTGAAAAATGCCTGGTTAGGTGAGCAGCTCCCCAGGACTGAACACAAGCCGTGGATAGAAAACAGAACAATAACAATTCGTGAGTTGTCAAACTGTCTTGGGGCTTAAAAGTTTAGTCTTGATGCAACAAAACAATTCCCCCTCTCTTCGGTGATCCTTTAGTAACTAGGCCCTCCAAATTTCATTTACACACATTATAACATATAATGCTAATATCAACCTAAATACAATGTAACTGCATAACCTAAAAACACAACATAATATGAAGTAAAGAAAGTTGTTTAATGAGAGCTCCAGGAAGGCACCCGGCTGCACACAAAGATCACAAACTGCTGATAAGATGGTTGACCCTGGCTGGAAGTTGTTTAGTTTTTCCAGAAGTTAGTGTTCTTGTAACACTTCTGGGTCTTATCACCTTTACCAATAGCTTTCCCTAAACCTTAACCACTTGACCTTATTGACTAACTCTAACCATCTGTGTCTTAAGGACCATCTTCAGCCAAGATTAACAACTTCCAGCTAATATCAACAACTTCATGTTGAGGTTGATAGTCCACCATCTTTCCAGACGCCACTACTCTGTCACTCACTTCAGCCTCCATCTGCAATAGCAAACAACAGCATTAAATTAGCTGATGCTCTCACCACAAGTGGCAGAACTGGTTATTTTTCCGTCTTTTCCCCTCTCTGCTGTGTAGTAATTTCAGATCTCTAGCTTTCCTGATACACCAGTCATTTCCCTCCCCTTGATGTGCACCAGTAAGAGTGCTCCTTGTGTGGACTGTAATTACCTGGTCTGCGACGTTTGCAGTTTACAGACAGACAGGTAGAACGTAAGGAGAATGTGAGGACAAATTCATTCAAATTGAAAACAGGTGAGATGAATTTTTATAATTGAATCATAAGCTTGACTTTGGTTTTGTGGTACTATGAAGCTGGCACACGTTTTACCTGGTTGGATCATCTGTTGCAGTTAATCTGAAAGTTAATTTCAATGGATCCGATCAAAACAGCAGCTGAGCCTACTGGATCATGATATTGAAAAAAATCCTGCAAAACAAAGTGGCAAATTATAAAGAGCAATAGATATTTCTAGAGATCAGTCAAAATATATTTCTGTTCCACACTTGGGAGGATTTACATCTCTCCTCAAAAATCCATAAAATGAAATTCAATAATACCCTAAAATTTCATGCACTCTGCAGCACACACTTACTTTAATATTAGAGATTTATTTCCAATATTTCTACAGCTTCTTATTCTATTGTAGTTTATGATTATGTGCTGTGGTTCAGGCTGCAGAACATCATGTTTTGCCCACAGGTATTACAGTTTTGTCTCACATTAAACTTCAATGTTAATTTGTGTGATTTCTAGTGAACAACTTTATTTAACATGGACATTGTAGCCAGATTTAAAAACCTAGAGTTATCAACAGCTAGTTGATAACCAACTCTGTGGTGCTGGCTGTCTAGGAGGACCCATGTTCAGTATTTTATTAACTCATTTTATTAACTATAAATAACCTGATTGCAGAAAAGGCTAGAGTAAATGCAAAGCCAAGTTTCTTTATAGACTGTAAAACACATTTAAACACTAGCTGAAACCTACAAATACAGTTTGCACCATGGAGCATAAACCTTACAACTGAGAAAACATGTATATCATGACTGATCGAGTAGGTTATTTGCAGGGAATTTGTACTGGGATCCACTTGAGATCCTCTATTTCAGTTCACTTAAACCATAGATTCATGATTACTAAACCCCTCAGTGCCAAAACGCACAAACAACTCAAATGAAATATTTAATAAAATCACTCTCAATGACCACAGATATTTAAAATGACCACACATACGGTCATTATTAAGCTTCTCTGTGTAGGTTTTACTTTATTTTAGACTGCGTTTTAGTCTCTCAAAATTCAGAACTTCCATCACAATGATCTAT
>OMLM01020446.1:68060-83792 GCA_900302695.1 Helostoma temminkii | reverse complement strand
AAAAAAAAAAAAAAAAAAAAGACCACATAAATAAACACAGACCAACATTTTGGTTGAAACATGTTTAATGTTGCAAAAGGCTCATGCCATCTTACAATAAGGTGCGGTAGCTTATGCCAATTTAAACTGCTCCAGTGCAAAGTTAGCAAAATGCCAATCAAAGTGCTATAAGAAACAGGTGGTTTACTCAGAGTCCCTAGGGAAGGACAATTTTGGACCATTTGTTTTTAAGTGCTTTTTAAAGCTCAGACACAATATATCACTAAGTTCTACTTATTATTTACTCAGAAGACCATAGTTTAAACTTTGTACCACAGGCTCCTATAGAGCACTAAACACTAAAAGCAAGACAACACCTACCATGAAAAGAGACCACTATCAGCACTCCAGAGAACTAGAAAGGTGATAAATTACAGTACCTCTAATTGTTCAATGTTCTCAATATCTCACAAAAATATAACCATGAACCAAATCAGCAGAGAACATTTATAACTGTTTGACATTACACAATATGTAATGATAATCTAACCAATTAATTAGAGTCAGGAGTGTCGCCTCAAGGACTAAAGATCTAGATGTTGTTCTTTCCTTCGAATGCTTTTGCGATGCATTGTGATGATTAACCAGTCTTTGATTATTATATTGAAGCAGCCAATTGTAGGATGGAGTTGGATGACTGATGACCTGCCCTGGGAGACCTGGAGGTCGGCAGAGTAGCACAATATTCATTTGTTCCTCTGAGCCTTCTGGGCAGACTTGGTAATTTTACCTGTGGTGGAGACCTTCTTCTCCACACCCTTAATCACACCGACAGCCACAGTCTGACGCATGTCACGCACGGCAAAACGACCTGTAGGTCGAAGAGAGATGAAGGAAAGGCAAAAGTTTGAGATGATGGCTTGATCTCAATCAGCTGTAAAGCTTTTGATTAAGTTTAAAATTAAACTAATTCTCTAAATTTGATCTTACCCAGTGGAGGGTACTCAGAGAAGCTCTCAACACACATTGGCTTGCCAGGAATCATATCCACGATAGCAGCATCTCCAGACTTGAGGGATTTGGGGTTATCCTCCAGCTTCTTGCCAGACCGGCGATCAATCTTTTCCTTGAGCTCGGCAAACTTGCAGGCAATATGAGCAGTGTGACAGTCCAGCACAGGAGCATAACCAGCACTGATCTGGCCTGGGTGATTAAGGATGATCACCTGCAAAGCAAAGAGGGAATATAGATGTCCCACTGAGACAGAAATGATTTCATTCCTCCAGTGAAGTTTGCAGTAAAAACTTTGACACCTTTTAAGCTTCTAAGAGAAAAGACTTTTTTTTTTATATATACCTTCAAATCTAAAGCTTTGCAAAGGCAAATATTCCTCAGGGCTTAAAAATATGAATTTAATAAATCTTATTTATAATGTGTAACTAAATCCCTTGCAATAACTACCTGAGCTGTGAAGTTGGCGGCTTCCTGCGGTGGGTCATTCTTGCTGTCGCCAGCCACGTTGCCACGGCGAATGTCTTTGACAGAGACGTTCTTGACGTTGAAGCCCACGTTGTCGCCGGGGAGGGCTTCAGTTAGCGCCTCATGGTGCATCTCCACAGACTTCACCTCAGTAGTTACATTGACAGGAGCAAAGGTCACCACCATGCCAGGCTTTAGTATGCCAGTTTCCACACGGCCCACAGGCACCGTTCCAATACCTGAGGAGGAGAATGTCAGCACACAGAATTTACAATGGCATAAAAAGTAATTCCTCTGCTAAAGCATCGTTTCATATCCCATGTTTTGAGTGTTATTTTGCAATAACACAGCTTTTAGATTTTGTCTGCCTTGATCATTACATGCCTCCTATCTTGTAGACATCCTGCAGGGGCAGACGCAGAGGTTTGTCTGTTGGACGAGTGGGAGGCTGGATCGCATCCAGAGCCTCTAGTAGAGTTGTCCCTGAGGCATTGCCTTCCTTCCTATTGATCTTCCATCCCTTAAACCAAGTCATCTAAAGAAAAGATAATGTACCATGTTACACATTTTATAGTTGTTGTAATCACAGATTAAATAATTAGTCAGATTTAGCTGCATTTTTTTGTTATTAAAGCAAAATGTAACTTTTTAAATGAATAAATAACACTTATTAATTATACAGTGAATTCATAAACTAAATGCACTTGTTTTGCTGGCAGAATTGGCTAATATAAGCCACTTGTACTGCTGTGTTGCTGACATGGCAGAGTCTGTTTTTAACATATTGGCTTTTATATGTCATAATGTTGTACAACGTGTTAGCGTCTTAGAATTATCCTGTAACCTTCCACTCATGGCTACCGTTGAGAAAAACTTTACCAATGTTTGCAAGGAAAAGGGAGAAAGGTTATTCAGGCTAGTTTAAACCTTTGAGTTGACTATGTAATGTCACAGCAACTTGGTTTTTAAATTTGAGGCTGTGTACATCTCACTGTATGTGCTACTTACATTGGGGCTTGGCTCCAGCATGTTGTCTCCGTTCCAGCCTGAAATTGGTACAAAGGCCACAGTGTCTGGATTGTAGCCAATCTTCTTAATGTAGGTGCTCACTTCTTTCACAATTTCCTCATAACGTTTCTGGCTGTAGTTTGGTTCAGTGGAGTCCATCTTGTTAACGCCCACAATCAGCTGCTTTACCCCTAGTGTGTAGGCCAGGAGGGCATGCTCGCGGGTCTGTCCATTCTTGGAAATACCTGCCTCAAACTCTCCCACACCAGCGGCTACAATCAGCACAGCACAGTCTGCCTGAGGATACAGTAGAAGAAACATTAGCATTTGCGGCTTCGATCATTGACAGTTATTGTGTTATTGTAAAGAAAAAATTGTGAAGATGATTCTTAATTATGACTTGTGGCTACTTGTCACATTCTTTACACCAGAATAAAAGTTCTACCATGATGCTTGTTAAGGGGAAAACACAGGTTGGCTTTTTGCAGACACTTACAAAAGAACCACACTGAGCGTAATGGACTCAGGATCTATGTGCACTCGTGTTACAGACCTGTGAGGTCCCAGTGATCATGTTCTTGATGAAGTCCCTGTGACCTGGGGCGTCGATGATGGTCACATAGTACTTGCTGGTTTCAAACTTCCACAGTGAGATGTCGATGGTAATCCCACGTTCCCTCTCGGCCTTTAGCTTGTCCAGCACCCAGGCGTACTTAAATGATCCCTTCCCCATCTGAGAAACAGGTAAACAAGATCCTTAGAGGAGTTTTCATCTCTTCTGTGACAAGCACCACAACTAAAAAGAACTGATGTTGCTCCTGAGTCATAGTGATGAGGCTGCATAGTGCTAAATTATTCATAGTTAGTGTAGCTTATGGTCAGAGGGGTCCTGATCTTGAGGAAAGACGTTAGCTGAGGGCATCTTCCCCTGCCAGTATTTCCTTACCTCTGCAGCTTCCTTTTCGAACTTCTCAATAGTTCTCTTGTCAATGCCCCCACACTTGTAGATCAGATGGCCTGTGGTGGTGGACTTGCCAGAGTCCACATGGCCGATCACAACAATGTTGATGTGGAGTTTCTCTTTTCCCATTGTGCCTGGAGCCGGCTGAAGTCACGAGGTGGTCGGTCTGCTAAAGCCAGAGTTAAAGGTACAGTTAGCAGGTACGCAGGTAGTTTGCAGAAACATTTTAATCACTAGTTAAATACATGTCAAGGTTGGAAAAGCACTTAATGGCGATTGCAGCTGGAAAGTGACTGAAAAGTCATTTTAGTCCTATGAATAAAAACACTAGAGGATAGATGTGAATCCATTTTATCGAGTTTATTCACCCATAAATAACCAGAATTACGGTGAGAGTCGGCTCCCCTCACTCACAAGAGACATTGGTTGGTATCAGTGGCCCCTAAATTGCACCAAACACAAAATCCTCTGCTCCTCCTACTCTGTATTCCTCCGTCTATCCACACCCCTGCTGTCCTGTTCCACATCCAGTCTGCTCTTGTCATCTCTGCCTCGCTCTGGTATCACTGACACATCAAAACAACAAGGCTCTGATGTTCCAGAGCGCCTGTCCTCTTTTCCGTGGACGTGCTATAGCTTCATTTAAGCTTGAATCCACCATTTTGTCAGGTTCTATCCATTGCCAGCGTAGCAGCCATTTCTTTGGCACTGCAAAGCACTGTACATAGGTTGATGCAGAGCAGAGTGCAGTGTTAACTCTGTGGGATGGTGAAAGTGATGACCCTGAATGTGAGGAGTCACACGTCCACTACAAAGTTCTGTCTATAGTCCGAGTCCCTGGGGATTCAGGATAATGTCTGATTCTAGTCTGCACCAGGTAGAAAGGCCATCAGCTTAATCCAGCTGTAACATGATCTTGGCCAGACTTTCCCATGTGAACTCAGCGCCAGGACAAATAACCACTCACATGCGCGAATTGAACTCATCCCGCATATATAACGTCACGACGGCTGCCGCACTGCGCTTAAATGTACAGACGTGACACAACAGTGGCTGGAAATTAGCACAGCTAGTGCGGTGAATCTTATGTCTGAGGGATTTAACGGAAACGTCAACCGTCCGCCATGTTCCACTATCTGACGCCTGGATGCGTATTAACGACCAGCCGCCTGCCTCTTCCCAGCATCACAACAACAATCCCACTGCACTGCCTGGAGACCGAGAGCGTCTCCTTCATCTTCCACATAGAATCAAATGCAAATTCCCTTTAATGCATTATTTCATGTGCTGTGTCGTACCTGAGCGCTGGCCGGTGTCAGGTTGGCTGCAGGACAGGAGAAGCTGAGGAGAGACGCTGATCCGGTTATTGCGCACAGGACAGGCGGGGGTGTTGCGTAATTGCGCGCACCCGTTGCCGCACAGCATCACAACCGGGATAAGTTACCGTAAACACCTTGATCATGGGGCATGGCAACCGGCGAAGCATCAGTAGGCGGGTGTGGCCCCACGCAGACAGGCTCTTCATGTTTTCCCACAACTTTTAAACGTGTTTAGACGGAGGATGGAAACATGGAGGCTTCCGTTAGTCTGTCATGAAAGGTGGAAAAATCCCCCTTTTTTTTGTTGTTGTGCTCTTATGACTTGTAATGTGACCTTTAGTTGATGTCGGTTGCAGAATTACAACGGTAGTGGATGTGGGTATGGAGAGAGCCTGCTTTTTTAATTAGGAACATTTAGGAGCTGGTGTTGGTTATGTGAAATGGTTTGTAGTGGGAGAATAAACTGAGCCCAGCAGCAGCAGGTGGATTAAAATGAACACCCTGCTGGAAAACATGACAGTAGTTATGAATCTTCAGTGTCATTTTTTAAAAATCCTATTACACATTTTATAGGGATATTATGACACAAGTCTTATATTAGTGTGTGCCATCACAGTGAAGAGTAAATCTTTCCTTGTACATTATGTTCATTACTGTTTAAGCTGCATCTTATAACCGTTAGTGTCTTTTTCAAGAACTTACAACAGTCGACTTTTTGGTTACTGTTAAAAAAACTCAACTACAAATTTGATTTGGCAATTCTGCTATAGTAGTTTTATTTTACAGCCAATGTGTTGCTTAAAGGATTTCTACATACCTGAATGTGACATTATACTTTTGTAAATATTCCATATTAGAAAAAATGTCACTTAATTTAAATTTAAAAAAAGTCATTAGAACTGTAAAGAAGCACTGGTCCATTAGTTATAATGAAATAACCCAACGCAGTATCACATTTGAGCATAACTGTATATAATATTTACAACACATGACGGTAATTTCAGACATTTCTGGAATGTTTCCAGCGTGAAAGTTTACAATGATTATATTTATCATTAAAAAAGTCCCTTTGTGTAGATCCAAGCGTAAAGCTGAAGAGAAAGACAAACAAAAACAATCCTTTCTAAAAAAAACAATGAGGCTACAGTGAATCGCCTTTACCACATTTAAGCTAATGCAATAAGGCACAAGTGCAGAACATGTTAAATTAGGATGATGATGCTACTTGTTGACAGCAAATGGAACCAAAATAATTTCAATTAAGTTTTGTAAAGTAATTGCACATAATTGAACATCTACATATCAATATGTACATGTGATTTGAGAGTTCAAGCTTACATGTAATCAGGTGGTGACAGTATTAAGAGTTATGACTACATAGTTTCAGACATTAACCGTACTATTTGAAAACATTTTACATTTTTATCCATTTCAGTCGATGCTTAAAAAAAAGACACGCACACATTAGTGTGGTAGAGCAATGTGTAAAAAGTAAACGAGCTTCCTTTTCAATCCTTGTATGACATAAGATACCTGAGAATCGACTCGGAAAGTGCAGATCCTTTGATTGAAGGCTGTTCGTCCAGCAGGAACCTCTTTAAAGCACTTTTTACTTTCCCTTCTTTAGAGAGCTAGCTTAACATCTTAGTGTTACAGACTGGGAAAAAAAAATCTAACTCCTCATTCCATATGCATCAGTTAGTACTGCTATCTAAAATATATGAGGTGCCTGATGGACATAACTTACACATAAAATCCCTTAATTCATACAAGGAAATGTCTAATTGCAATCACATTAAAGACAAAAAGCTTTAAAATAACTTGAGGGAGGCTTCACTGTAAGGCATTTTCCAAAGCAAGTGCTTGTGCATGCTGTGCAGTCACAGTATATTCTGTAGATGATGTTACCCATGTATATGTCTAATTTGGGATGTGTTGTTTTTGCATTTAAAAAAGAAAACTTATTGGCACATATTTTTGAGTTGCAAATGAGCACACTGATATCCCAAACTTTACATACACAAGTGTTAAAAAAATCTTCCTGAAAAGTTTAGACTTTTAATGTGAAAATAACGTTGAACAGGGTTTAGTGTGAGGATGAAATGATCTGGAGGCAGGAGGAACAACTGAGCTGAGTTTAAATTGAGCTTAATAAAAAAAAGTAACTACATTTGACAATTTATCTTCCACAGCTCATTTATTATTTCATAATGAACCGGACTTTGGGCTGATCTGTACGACTGAAAGAAGAACACTCGCCTGTAGCTGTTAAACTAGCTACAATATTTTTTCAGTTAGTGGCCAGAGTGCAAGGCTTCGTAATAGATTCCTCAGATGTCCTTTAGAGATGCTTATTGTGTGTGCGTTTCTTTTTAAGGCTCAGCTCAATCTTTATTTTTCACCTCAAAAACATTTCTCCCTCTGACAAATATTTTCTTCACTGAAATCTTTTATTCTTACTGTGTCTGCACATTCATCTGTAAACAGGTGGGAGTACCCACAGTCACAGTCCTTTAAGGTATACATGCTGTCACTGTGAGTTATCCCACCGCTGGAACACATCTGTCACCGAAATTACCTGTTGAATAAGGCCATGATTCATACGTAATTACACTGATCAATAAATGGACAAGTAGGCTTCGTCTTCTGCTTCAGTCTCCGTGAAAGTAGGACGTGTGGACAGCCCAGGGCTGCACTGTGCCCCGACCAAACAGCGTGTAGAAGATTGCTCCAAACAGGTTGATTGCGCCAGCGATGTAGAAGACAGTCTGCCATTCTGGTATCGTGTTCTAAACGACAGTAAGCACAGTTAATGGACTCGTTAGCTCATTAGCTGGTGCGTTCTGAGAAACAGGGTGATACAAACATTAATTCACTATCAGACCGCACAGTAGGTCTGGGCTCAGAGTGTCCACAGCAACAGTAAAAACCACCTGGTGGATTCAGTGCTGTGGCTGATCAGTGCGTTTATTACTTCAACATTTTACGATTTGATATTCCTGGTGTAAAAACGTACAATGTACACCTGTCTTTTCCCCTGCTGTGTGTTTAATGATAAAAGGAATTATGCATCTTAAAGAGGAAAAACTAAGGTCAAGTGATCACAAAGCACAAGGTATCCAAACGTTCACCTTACTGATGAGTGAGGCAGACACGTGTTAACATTCATAAATACACATATTTGAACATTATAATGTTCAATGTTCAAGCTGACACTTCCCACTATGTTAAATCTCCCCAAAAAGAATATCACTCATTTTATTATAGCTTTTTAAATTAACTTGTCATGACTGATGATATATTTCCAGTTATTTGACAAAGACACAGTTTCTCCTCACTTCTAGCTATTTGTTTTGAACATCCACATGAAATATGAGTTTTTACTTGTGATCCAGAGTTAACTGACATGATTAAGACAAAAAACACTGAGACTCAGTTTTAGACCGTTGATACCCTCTAGTGGCCGAATGTTAATTAGCTAATCCTGAGCTAAACCCATTAGGACACGGATGGATCAAGTCAATGTAAGGATACAATCTGTTTAGGCAGGACACACACTGATCTTTGTTAGCAGCAGCACAGCAAATACTGAAAAGCACTTCTGATGGATAGTTTACACTAATTGTTTAATGACAGTGTCAGTGCACGTGTGTTTCTTACATGGCTGGTCAGGGCTCTTGCTATGATTGGTCCCACCATGCCGGGAATGGTGGCAAAGGTGTTGGTGATGCCCAGCAGAATGCCAGCGTATCTGTAAGGATAAATATGCTATTACCTTGATAAACTCACAGTATTCAGTTTTATTTTTTATGTAACATAGACCCTTTAGGATGTAATCATGTAACATTTGCAAAATTTTGATTCTTAAAATGTAAAGCTAAAACTCAGCTTTGTCTACAGTACTGCTGCACTCAGGTATCACATCACATTTTACATTTAGTAACACAAGAAAAAAGAATTATCACTTGCATATGTGTATTTTTCCCTTGTCAAATTTAGATTTTCTTCCCCCAGAGAATATTTTATTGAAATAAGTTATTCTTACGAAGGAGCAATGTCAAGGTGGTTGATGTTGAAGCCAGAAGCCGACACTCCACCCAGAGATGAGGAGATGGTGAGGAAGGTCACAGCCAAAGTGTAGTTACAGCCTATATACCCTGCCGCCACCAGAAACACTGCTGGGCCAATCATACCTACAGAACAAACACACAATGGTTTGACATCTCTTCAGAAGCTGTAAACATAGCAGGGTAGTGGGTGTCAAATCAAGCCTGTAGTCAGTTCAACAGCTTAAGTTCTCTTCCTTACCAACGAGGGAGAAGACCTTCCTGACACGGACTGTGGGGCACTGGCAGGTTTCCCGAAGATAATCAGCAACCTGGCCACTCAGCACCGCTAACACGGCACAGCCCAAGTAAGGCAGAGCTGACAGCATACCGTTCTGTTGTGGACAGGTCAGAGGTTTAAATCTGCATATTCATCAACAGTATTTTATCAGTAAGAAGATATTTGACACTTTCAGTGCTGTTTTTTTTTTTGAGTGACGGGACAAAAATTCACAGTCCTCATTTTGTGGAAAATTACATTCTGCAGTTTATCTAAAACAAATTAATTATAGCCTTTTAGTGAACTTCATAAGATGTGCAGCTCCAGAAATCTGATAAAAATTGTGCATATATTATTATGGACTATCTCATGGACCGCCTGAACTCCTCTCCATCCTAAACAATCCCTTCCACCAACTACACAGTTACTGACTGGACAGAGGAGCATTATCAGTCAGACTGATCAATGTCAAGTGCTCCACAGACCCAGGAGATCCTTCCTCCCAGTGGCCATTAGACTGTAAAACTCCTCCACCTACTGCAAAGTGTGGGGGACTGACAAATCAAACATTATTTAATTTAATCATTATTTGTTAGTTCTATTAATTTTTTATCGTGTCAATGTGTTGTCTTTGTTATTTGTGTTGGAATGTAGGTTTTTCTGGAGGTGGTTCTGTCTTTCGTTCAGAGAGCAGCTTTAACAGGCTAAACAATTTCCTTCTGGGATTAAGTTTTTAGTCTGTATGTACACAGAAAGCTGCATTCCAGTTGGTGCAGTTAATTATACTAACTTGAACATTTACGACACATTTTTTCTAAAAAGAGAGAAGAACCGAGTGAATTTTGTTACACTTGGCTTTTACCGTTATTCAGATGCTAATTATCTTTTGCCAGCGTTTCTAGCATGAATGAGAAGCAGTACATGATGTTGACCAAACCTTCTGTATGCTGAACTGCAGTATGTCGCTCATGTAGGTCGGCAGCAGGGTGAGGAGCGTGTAGAAGGTCCAGTTGTAGGAGAAGTGAGCCACGACGATGGCCCACAGGGGTTTAGATGTAACTATGGCTCGCCAGGGGATGTTGCCTGCTGAGGTGGACAGCTGGGCCACACAAGAAATAGAGAACAGGGAATGAAGTGATGGGGGAGGATGTTAATTAATAAGTCTGATAAATAAGAGGTGATAAAACAGCTTTTTTTTCTTTAAACCATCCATGTTTATTGTCCAGAATAATAAAAACTGTGCATAAACTATTGGTTCTATTTTTTTAAACTACCATTTCCCTTCCACCAATGGCAAAAAAACACTAATGTTTTGATTTCTGATTAAAAACGTCATCATGTCATGTGGTTCATACAAAGATGAAAGTGCCTGTGTCTCCACAGTCTCAAACACTTCAGCATTTCATTTCAGGGTTCAACGCAGAAGTCGAATATGCAAGTTGGACATGACAGAAGCTGATTCATTGCCCAGCAGAAATGGTGAACACTGCATTAGTGTTACTGTGTGAATGTCATTATAAAGTGGAGACTCATGGTGGGTGTTGTGACCGAACAGCTGAGTTATACAGATAAGAACAAAATACTGCAATGCACTGCGGTTATGTAACACTGATATCAGATAACTGTGCTGGAGCGGAAATGCCTGCGGGCACTCTGCTGCTACCGTCTATGACAGAACAGCATCATATGACAGAATGAAAATTAGGCATATAACTTACAGTTTCACGTTAATAACTGCTTACGGATGTCCCAATACCTCTCTTTCCTGACTGAGTACAAGTACTTGCATTTGAGTACTGATACAAATATGTAATCATGTTGTATTAGAAAAACTATAATTATCGGAAAAGTGCAATAACTTTAAACACCATAGTTGTATAGTTTGTGGACTATTGCTCACCAAAAAGTTACTCTTAAACTCGACAGATAAACAAGCATGGCCCTGCTGCCACATTTCAATTAATCGAGCTTGAGAGTAAATTCTCATTAACCTACTGTGTTGTTTAACTGATGGGAGACACTGCTGGTTCAAATATCAGCGGTGAAGCTGCTGCAAACGGCTGCAATTGTTTATTCACAAAGTCATGTACCTTCAGTAAGACAATGTCAACGATGTGACGACATCTGGGAATAACATGCCTGAGCTCCAGCAGCTGAGGAGGCAGCAGAATCCAGTATTTTCAATGGTGAAGAATTACGCTGAGTAAGTGCTTCTGCTTTTTGAAAAGCCTGCAGGTCGTCCAGTGTTTGATACAGTGGTAGTTGCTGCTGCTGCTACTGGGATTAGCAGTGTGGTCGTACTGTGTGTTAACACTTCTTTTAAAATATCTTCACACGACTGACGTTTGTCAACCTTCGCATACCCACTCACCCAACTAGAGATTAACGCTCTGCCGTAAAGAGGTATCAGGTGTCGGGGAAATTTTACGAGTACATGAGGGCGGTTTTGACCAGTATTGGGACATCGCTATAACTGTTCTTTCTCTGGAACTGCACTAAACAATGTCTGATTTTTCCTCCCTATGGAAAGTATATATATCAGCCTCTTGGTATTGAAGGTATAGAATCAGAAAACCTTTCCTTTAAGCCCATGATGTTTCTGGTGTTACCTCATTCTTGAGTGAGTTGGTGATGTAGAGTCTCTCCTGCTCTGAAATCCGAGGGTGAGTGTTTGGACTGTCAAAGACGAGAAGGGCCCACAAGACGAACCACACCAGACCCACAGCACCTGGAAACACACAGAAGCAAACAGGCAATCATTTTCCCTTCATTTACATCAGGAGTTCCTGGAACTGAACTGAGGCCAGAGCAGCTCATTACTAAACCCAGAGAACAGTATGTGTGCACAGACGCTGGTGTCTAAAATGTGTCCAGCTGTTTAGAGATGACGACAAAACAATGCAAGTAGAAAAGCAGAACTTCAGCAGCGTTTCCATATATAAGCACATTTTCTTCTTAAACTTGTCAAGTCATTATTTCCACAGAACAAAGAGGAACAAAGGGAGCGACACTGGAGACAGCTCATCTGATGCTTGCAATGAAAACACTGTGGTTAAATATATATAACAAATAATGAAGAGGCCAACGAGGGGTGTATCATTCATATAAGATAAAATCTGAAACAGGGTTCCCACTGTTCTGATGACTGTTGGCCCCTATACAGGATCTGAGTTTGGTTAAATTTCACCGGGTGGATTTTCCTATAAAACTGTAGTGGCCCAGCCTTTTGATTTGCTAGTAACAGCCCAGCTGCATTACCAAATATATAGAAGACGTAGGTCCAGTCCAGGTAGAAGCAGATTTCACCAGACAGAGGAAGAGCTATCACCGTCCCCAGCTGGGCTCCTGCAATGGAAGAGACAAACATTTGTATCCCGCATAGAAAAGCTACAGAATGACCTCAGTCAACACTAGCAGTTGAGGGATGGATGATGAAGCAAGACGTGACTAAGTTCAGTCCCTTAAGTACACAAGGCTGGGTGAGATGAGATAATCTGTTTGTTTTTTTTAATGAATCATCTAGTGATGTCTTCAAAAGCGGCAAGTACCACATATTTAGCATGTATATGTGATAAGTTACTTAGTTAATTCTTTTGTTTTTTCTGTTTCTCTTTTATTGTTTCTGTGTCTTACCAATGTAAGAGATCGTGAGCAGCCGGCTCCGCTCCAGCGGAGGGGCCCATGCAGCCCACATGGTGTACATAGCAGGAAATGTTACTCCCTAAAGACAAACACAATGAACAAGAGCATATAAATGACACTCAACTGCAATTAAGTAGCCACTAATTTATCTATATAAACCATCTGCGTTAGTTTTTTTGGTCCAGACTTTATTATTAGCATTCACCTAATTATTTTAACACCGCTAGCTTACACATAGCATTTTTAATGTATGGCTGTAGTAAAGCTTAAGATTCAGTAGTCTCAACTTCGCCCACCTCTCCTATCCCCTCCAGGACCCGGACAGCAATGAGGTAGCTTGCACCCAGATCAGCAGCCACGGGGGTGAGCAGCGTAAAAACTACAGTTCCCAGGATTCCAAAGCCCATTAGCCACTTGGGTCCAAAGCGACCAGCCAGATAGCCCCCAGGGATCTGTGTCAGGATGTAACCGTAGAAAAAGGAGCCCAAGATCCAGCCCTGTGTCTCAGAGTCCCAGTTGTACACACTGGCCTGTGGATAAAGGGGTTGAGGAATGAGTTTTACACCACTAATTAATATGTTTCTCAATCTCCACCAAAGAACAAAAACAGTAAAATAAAGTACTAAAGACATAACTTCTTGCTTCACTGATGTTTGTAGTGTAGAATGACACATTACTCAGCTACAGTCATGTTCTTGCTCACCGTGTGGTTGTGTTTAGGCTGGACAGGGTTGGTGTCAGCAGGACACACTGAGGTGCTGTGGTTGGTGCCGGACTTGTGGGTGCTGTTAAGCATGTCGACCATGGCTACACTGAGGTTCACGCGCAAGGAGTAGACGACGAAGAAGCCATAAGAGGAGAGCAACGCCAGCCCATAGCGAGACGAGCAGCACACTGGGGCTGAGTGGGAGAGAGATTACACAAAAGTAATGTACATGTACTTTTTAGAAGTTGCATCTCACAATATAACGATTTATCAAGTAGCATTACTGCACTGAGCTGAATATTGTTTAGACACGTTTATTTCCCTTTTATGAACATTTTAAAATGAACATTATAACTTTCTGTTTCCCCATTATTCACCTGGACAAGCCTTCATTTCAGTTCTTCATCTGTGCATTCTCTCACTCTTGTACTGCCGATTTTCATAACTAAACTACAGTCTTTGATAAGTGTCTGGGTTTTGCATCATGTGGTGATAGTATTGAACCTGTGCTGTTAATCTATACTACTCATCTGAAAACTGCGAAGCTACTTGTCCCACAACCTTCACATAAAAGACAATCGCACATCAACCCAGCGTCCTTACGTCCTTATGTTTAGCTTTTCTAGCGAGTGTAAGTCACGTTTAAACAACGGAAAACTGGATTCTTAATACACACACAAAAACACACTGTCCTTACTGTCTGGACTGCTCATGACTTTCAAATTGGCACTTTCATTGAGCATAACTCACAGTTCAGGTAAGTCTGTCATATGATATGAGCTCAGGTCCGGTGTCCCTTAACTCGTGACTCAGGTTTATTATAAACAGTGTGTACACAAGCACGGGACAGGTATGAAAACATCTATTCAGCTCTACTGAGGAAGACAGACACTTATGCTTTACGTAAATGCTAACAACTGAATTAGTTAGCTGATATATAACAATAACATATGAACAAAAGTGCAAATACTGCATTTAACCCAAAACAACAGCTAGTGTTGACGAGTCTATAGCTACTGTACTACAACTGGGGGTAGTATCCAGTTTAAGTACTGTCTACACAACTTTACATTGTACTTTGTACAAAGGGAAATTTTGTACTTTACAGAATTATTTTTCAGATTAAAAGTCCGCAAACAAAGGGGATATTTCCCTTAAAAAGTATGTCTCATAATAGTTTACCCAGCCGTACAGGTGCATTTACTGAAGTACTGTACTACACTACAAGTTATAGTAGTACTTTTGTTGAGTACGTATTTTGTTTTGCTACTTTTATATACTAATACATAGCACTTTGTGATCAGAATCAATAAATCGAAGTACTTTTATTTCTACTAGCTATTTTGCTACAATAAGTATGTATGTGTTTATTTGTAGAGAAGATTTTTTCGTCAAGTTCATGATTTAAATACTTCCTTCACTAACAGGTTCGCAGTAATTATAGCACTAACAAAACATTTACCCTCCTCTGACATGTGTTATACTTTAATACTAATCCGTGTGCCGGTGTTTCTTGTGTAGCCTCGCTGTGTATAAACGGCTACAAAAGAAAAAAGCACTAAATAAATAAAACATAAGTTAAAGGGACTGTTCATCCCAGTGAAATAACTACTTATAGAAGCACAGCTCGCTTTGCTGTAGCTACGCATCGTTAACGTTAGCTCGCTAATTAGCGGTATTATTTGTTTACCTCTCTGGACTTTGTCGTCGTGTCCTCGGCGGAGCAGCGGTTTTTCCTGCTCGTCCACATCTGTGTCCGACCCGTACCGCTCCATTTTCAGGCAAAGGTTAAGAACCCAGAGTCTACTGCATCACAAACTAAAGCTAAACCACACAGCAGCGGCTGCAGAAAGCTATAAGCTAACTTCCCTTCCGGTCAGCTGACCGACGTAAGACGGCCGTCACGTGACCCGAGTAGCAGCGAGCCGGAAGTAAGTGCATATTAATTTTTTGTTTGTTTTTGTGGGGACATCTAAGCTAACATTATTATTGTTGTAGTAATAGTTTAATAATAATAATTGTTATTATCATTATCATTATCATTATTATTATTATTACTACTATTATTGTGGGTCACCTCAGTTGGTGGGGAGTGATTAAAGACATTTACTCAAATCTACTTTAGTGAATTCTGTACTTACACATGTAGTCAGAAGGCTTCTGAAGTACAATTTGGTGTATTTGTACCTAAATATTTCCAATTCCAGATACTTTCTAGTTTTATACAAGAAAATATTTTATTTTTGTGGAAAGCAAAAGCAAGTACATTTACTCAAGTATTGTAAGCTAAAGTTACTTGTACTTATCTAAAT
>OMLM01020446.1:53015-68040 GCA_900302695.1 Helostoma temminkii | reverse complement strand
ATTTCCATTTTACAAAACATTGACTTTTACAGAAAGAAAATAATTTACTTGTTACTCTCAATCAGCTGTAGTACTGACGGAGAGTAGCAAAGTATAGTTACTCAAGTACTGCAGACTACTAAAGTAAACTTTTGGTGTACTTATATTTGCATTTAATATTAATATCAATAATAATAATATAAATTTCAGAGTGAAATATTGTACTACACTATGTTCTGATTTCTGACACCTGTAGTTAGATGAATATGATAAAATATAATTGACATTTAAGTTCTTAAATATCATTACTGCCTCGGCTACGATAAGATTTCTTGATGTCTGAGGGAGAAGCACAAAGTACTCACCAGTGTGTGTATATATATACAAACTGAAAAATACTTTTAATAAAAGTAAAAAAGATGGGCTAATTGTTTGACAATATGAAAATTGAAAGTGGCTTCTTCACCAAATCAGTAGACAAGTAACAATTTTGATGCCTGTACAGTGGCTTTTGGTTCATTTACAGTTAATGTACAGTGTTGGAAGGTAGTTTCCATCTTAGTTCCTGGTTTCTATCTTATAAGTATTTGATAAAAAGTATTCGCAACGGACTTGACACTCTACACATTGTTTCACAAGCTGAGACATCCATGGCCAGTATGAAAAATCTAATTTTCTCTGAATGCGTTTTCGATCCTTGGTCAACAGGACGAGCACTGTGCAGCGAGCAGCAGTTAATTCTCTTTGCACACACTCACGTGTAACTACCGAATCAGATGATGTGTGGGAATGATGTAACCTTCAAACACAGGTTTGTTGTTGAAGTGAGGAGCAGCTGAGCTGTTTGTCTCCAGGCTTTATTGTCTCCACCACAGACAACAAAGAGACACATGCTGCAGATATGAAGACAGACAGGAGCGGACAGAAAGACCTGCAGCACAGTACCAGAGAAAAACAGACCACGGGACAGGAAGTTATCATACAAACACACGTGAACACACATGTGAACACACACATCTCATTAGTATTAAATATGAGTATTTAAGACGTAGGTAACACGATTAGAAAAACCCAGAGCAAATTGTTGTTTGTATAACTCACTGTGCAGGATGGTCAGGGAGGTCAAGGTCAGGAGGTTGTTGTTCTCTAACTGACCTCTGACCCCTGAATTCACTGATGGAAAAAAAGTGCAAAGGGTCAAAATGGAGACATATGAGACACACTTGTTGTGTGACATGGTGTTTTGTAAAGAGACTAAGATCGATAGTTAATTGTTATTTGAAGGGTGAGCAGTCACAACGATCTTTCTCTCAATAACTTTAGATTTAAAGTTTTACTCCTGCTGCATCAGAGCTACAGCTGTGCTTCAGTTCAGTAACCTGACAGGAAGTCATACTGCACGGGAACATTTAACAAATATTAAACAATTATTCAAAAGAGAAAGAAGCTAAGGTACTACATACTTCAGCTTAAACCTCCAGCAAACGGGCTGCTGCCTTCAGTCCTGCACGTGCATTCTTATAAAAGGCCAATTGCTGTGCATGTACTCATGACAGAGAAACCAGCATGACAGTTAAAAACATCAGCTCAGTCAAGCGGAAGCTGTAACCTGGTAGCTACAGTGGATTTAATGCAACATTATAGTTGTAGTGTTTTGGGCTTTTTAGTAAAATGCTCAGGTGATTATTACACTGGTGAACAGCGAATCATTTAGCAGCTGAACAGCCAGATATTTTCCTCAGCAGCTAGGGTGAATAGGGTGAATATTCAGTATCAATACGCACCAATCAGATCACCTTAAATCTGACTCCAGATGCTCTGCATATGCTGCATAGAGAACATTTATGAACTTACAGTAATTGAATCTAAGTGATGTGTTTAGAGGATGCACTGTCCGGCTGGTTTAAATGCCTCCCTGTCAATTAATTCATGTCATAAATGAAATAATTTTAATAAGAAAAAAATGTATAAATCACGTGTTAGCCTCAGACACACACATCCACAAACACATGCCATCAAAACTGCAACTCTGCAGAAACAGGCACTTCATTCGAAGCGGCCTGCTGTGAACTCTTCCAGTGCAACCACACACCGCAATAACTGGCTTTTCCATTTCAAGCTTACTCTGATCAGTGCTGCTATGTGAGTCATTATCATTAAGAGACAGTCATGCCTCCTTAAATCGAATGACTTAGTTACAGTATGCGGCTGAATGATGAACAAATGACTCTCTCTCTCTCCTCCTGATCGTTCCTTTCTGTCCCTCTGTACTCCATGTACAATGGCCTTTTTGTGCAAAAGGGAAATCATAGGACTCACATGCTTTGGAAGACAGAATGTGAGTGATCACAGCAAAGGATACGGTCGTTCAGAGGAAAACAACAGGACAGAGGAGCGGACTGGAGTTGTCTTAAGCAGAACAAGGACTTTAGAACTGGATAGCTGCGAACTAGACTGGATCTAAGCATGGACAATGGAAGAGCAGAAGCAGAGGAGATGACGGAGCGCAAGTCAGAAGGTAAAACGAGCGTCAGAAAGGTTGAGCTGGATCTTTTGAACAGATGCTCTCACAGGAAACATTGACATTCACACAGGAAATTAAGAGTTTTTTCTCTTATGCAAAGGTCTAAAAACACACACATATCTTTAGTATTTGCAGTGATATCATGATTTTTTTCCTGTGCAGCAAAAAAATAACTGTAGAGATGATATCCCACACGTCACATGTATTTCTGTTGTCTTGTAAAGCTAAAAGTGTACCAATCATCCAGCTCATCACCTGCATCTACCTGGTCTCAGTGAGACACTGCACCACACCATGGCCCTGGAGCTACCTCACTCATGTGGTCATTTTCAGTGTTATGAAATATATTTTTCTGCTGTGAAAATCAATGATCTATCATTCAGCAGTGATGCAGTTTCAGGAAAGTCACACACACCGTGGTACCAAAGGATTCACAGAGGATGAATCCTGAACAAACCTTTTACACATTAATGTTGCATATTTAATGTTATACTAACATTAGTTGTAATGCGGTGGGCTGGTTGGAAAATGTATTCAAATTGTTGTAATGTTGGTCTCGAAGTTTCTCTCACACAGGAGCACAATGTAACATCAACGTTTTCTGTCATAGCATATGTCCTGTAGACAGAAAGACTCAGTTGTCACACTGGTATTTTCCTTCTTTTGCTCTTTCGGTTAAGAAATTCTAGACACCATAGACGTGGTACATTGTGCCACGTCAATTATGCATGATAATATATGTTAAATATGTATTTGAGACGAGCCGCTCCAGTGTTGCCAGCATCCTCGACCTGTGACATTTACACGACAAACACAAGCATTGTGCTTGTTACAACCAGATAACTATTCCTAAAGCACAGCATTTAAAATAAAGAATCCATCATAAACGTGCTGCACTTTCTTCCAACTGTCCAACCATGAATAAAAATGAACGACAGCAAACTTTCCAGCAACTAGACATCAGTAGAAATCTGTGTGGCTCCACCAGGAGAAGCCTCGCAGGCTTCTACGTAATGAAAAACGACGCTTGTTCTCACACAGAGTTAGATGAAGCTGTGTTCTGGGCAGAGGCACTTTCACATGACTAAAGGCCCTGATTCAAATATGTTTACCAAACCATCACACACAGAAACACGTATTTAAGACTTTAAAGATGTTGTACTGCAAAGACAGGTAGTATATGGTACTGCATACCGAGGTTTTAGATCTTCTTTAGATATCTTTTAATTTTCAGTGTTCAGTGTGGAAGATTTATGGACTGTCAAGGTCAGGTTTTAATTATCTTTTTTTAAAATAACAGTATGGTCTCTGTTCCTTTTGCTATTTATGTTGTTATATCCCAGGATGCGGCACCTGCAGATCAATGACTAATTAAACAAATTAAACTGAAACTAGCCTCACGAAAAATAAGTATTTCCAGTATACTATTAGTATACTTCTTTAAAACTAAAAATGAGCAAGTATACTTTCAGTATACTTTTTATGTACTTATCAGAGGTAAACTAAAAAGTGGTCCAATTTAGTATTAAAATAGTATACTAGAAATATAGTATAGAAGCATACTTGCTATACTTGAAATATACCTTAAGTATAGTTAAGTATGCTTAATAAAATAAACTAGTAAAGGATACAAATTTTTGTAAGGGTGGATGAAAAAAAACTTTTCTGTTTAACCAGCACATTATCTAATGTATGAGGGAACCACCCATTTGTGCTTTTTGCATATGAATATGTACAGTAATAATATGACAGATTTGAAAGTTGAGTGATGTCTGTGTGGGTGACTAAACTGAACTTTTTGATTTATAGATAAAGAAGCAAACGTGGAGGAGGCTGCCCTGGAAACTGATCCGGTAATGAAGAACTCTTGTTTTTAAGCGGTTTAAAATATGACTGATAATTAGATTAACCACAACAGTATTTACAGTACACAGATGGTAGTAATACAGGGTTTTTACCTGAGACACTAGAAATTCTTCTGATCAGGAGACTTGGATTGATTAGGGTCACACAGAGGTCAAATGCCCATCCAGTCCGGCGACAAGCCTGCTGGCACATAATTCTCTTTTCACATCCTTGGAGAGAAAAGATGATCTTTCTTTTGAACTGTTGCATCAATCAACATCATAACTTTATTGTCCTGAAGGGGGCAAACAGTTTTGGTATGTGTTGGCTGTAGCCTCCTAAAGACAGACGCAGAAGGCAGCATGTGATCTGAATGCAGAGGACGGGAGTTCATGTAATTTTACTACTAATTTTAATCATTAGTTAAACCTGAAACACAACCAGCCTTCGTAGACAGATGGTTGAATTTTCTTCCTTTTTTGTCTTTGTAATTCGCTCACATGTTGTTGTCAGTTATGGTGCGCGTGAATTTAAAGAGCCGACACAACCTGCTACACTACCGCCAACATCAATACACACTTTTCCCACAATTACTTTGGCTTTCGATCAGCTAGAGAAACAGCTTCAGAAAACAGCAACACAGTGTTCCAGCTCTTCTAATTGTAGAGCACAAGGTGTGCAAAGACAATATAGTGTTTAAACTTCATTTAATCAAATATGAGACAAATTGTGTACAGCACAGTGAAAATGCATTCACTGTCTAACGTCTTATATACTGTAGAAACTGTAAAGACCTTTGGGGCAAATTTATAAATTGTGATCCATAAAATTTGTTTAGATTTACTTGTCATGTAAATGTAAAGAAGCAGATCACTCTAGATTCCAGTTTAAGTTTACTACGCAACACAAGGTGCAAGTTCACTCATCACTCACATCACTGTACATCTTCATAAACCTGCAAATATTTAGCGTTTAAATTTTGCTCGTTCTGCTGCAATTTTTTGGCTGCAGTGGCTCTTTAGGACGGTGGCATCCAGGTGCAGACGTACGGTATCACTGTCAAAAACTGATAACATCAGAAAGAAAGAAGAGCAGAAGACAAAGAGGACAGAGGCTCTATTCAGTCTGCTGCCTGATGTCTTTCATATGACTTAGAGAGAGTGAGCAGGAGGCGATGGAGAGATACTATGAGAGAGCGAGAGAGAGAGCTGCTTCAACCCATGTTACGTTCCCATGAGCCAATTCACTTATCTTTGCTGAATAGATTAAATTATCCAGGAACAAGAGACGCAAGAATAGAGCTGCAGAAAAAAAGAGAGGCAGATACAGCTGATGAAATATCATCATGAAAGAAGGGAAATGACATGAATAAAAAACTGTGAAAATAACGATTATGTCTGTGGTGAAGGAAAAGAGCCAGAGCAACTGCTCTCCACTAAGATAAGTTTTTAAAAAAAGCTGTAGGCATCAACAAGTGTCCGTACAAATTGTTCGACTTTATGATCTTAGAATAACTCGGAAGAAAAACCAACAACAAATAAAATAAAATATAATAAAATGAAATAAAGAAAGAGCTTTTGGTGCACTGTTCTAATATCCTTAAATTTGAATTCTTACAATAATTTCCCACAGTCACACTGAACACTGAAGATTACATGTTGTGCTGTAGCTGCAGGGTCTGATGAATGAGCTGCGCGAGGGGCTCCATGCTGCTCTGACGGAGCTAAACGATCTACGTCACAGGGATCACAGCCTGGAGGAGAAGCTCCAGGCCCATCAGACTGACGTAGACGATAAGATAATGGGCCTCAAGAACTCCCTCAACACTTTCAAGGTGCAGTTGGAGAGGCTATAAGCGCGTGCGCACACACACACACACACACACACACACACACACACAGTTTATTCCTATTGAGGTGGAGAGGCCACTATAACATAATTTGGAACACCTGACTGGAAGTCTGGTGAAACTGTAATTTGATTTGTTAGATAGGAAGGCAACTCTTTCAGACACTCGCACCACTATTCAACACTAGAGGCTAGGATGCGTTTTATTGTAAGATCTGTGTAAACTGTATAATTTCAGTGTGTTATCTGCACTAACTTTATCAAATTGTAGGTGATTTACTTATATAGCATGTACAGTACACAGGGATACTACACATAACCTCTCTATGCCATAGCAAATGCATTTTCAGTTTTAGGGACATTTAGAACAAATATCCCACAATTTCTCATTAGATGTTTATTTGTCTGCAAAAGCTATCCATGTTCAAAGTGATTTTTACTGTCTGAAATTATAAAACTGTGGCTTCTCTTGAAGAAAATTATGCTCTTGTATATTAGTCCACCCACGCACCCCAGCACATTTTCTTCCAAATCTCACCTGGAGGCTTACGGTATAAAAAACAGCACAGCCTCGTCGACTATTAGCAGCTGCACTAATGCAGTTTCTTGGTATAATCTCCTTGCAGGAGGAGCTGAATGTGGCACTGTTTCACATTGAGGATGTGTCCAAAAGACAGAGAGAGGTTCAGAAGAGGATAGATCTGCTTCAGTCAGGTGGCACCAAGGATACCATGTCTGTTCCACCCAGGTAGACACGTGCACAAGTTTCCATCTCGTTGATAAGAACGCACAGAAGGCACACAGATAAAGTTTATCCACATGTGCATAGACAGACAAGCTTTTTTTCTGCCTACTAATTCTATTTAAGTGCTGTTCCACAAGATACAGACTGTAATTTCTCCACAGCTGCCTTCTCCCTAATGTTTTTTTTATAAATCCAAAAATCTGAACAGTGCTCCCACAGAAGAGGATTAGATTACATAAAAACATACCTGAGTTCTGACTTTAATCTCAGAAGTCTCTGAAGTCAGAATTTTGAGATGTTTTTTTCCTAAATTATTTGTACGTCCTTCTACTTCTGTGACGATTGGTCCATATGTAGGAGGAGCTCCAGCGCAGATGTTCTGGCGGCATCAGGAGACGAACACATTTGTGTGCCCAGACAATCCGAGCTCAGTGTTATTCAGCACTTTTTTGCCAACCTGCCACATAGCGGGTCACCACAGCGGAGCACCACATCGACACAGAGTGAGTCCTTGCAGGTGCCTGTGTTCAGAAAAGACAATTTGATATTAAACATTTAAAAAAAAAAACATATTATGCACCAGTGAGTGAATAAAAAAGCAATAAGAGGGACTTATAAGTGTGTGTGTGTGTGTTGTAGCCTCTGCCTCTGAGCAGGAAGCTCAACAGCAGAGAGGTTTTCTGTCCAAATCACCAGCATGGAGAGAAAGGAAGAACAGCAGAGACGACACGGAAACCTCCAACAGCCCAACTGAAAACAGTAAGAAATACTGTTATTAATACAGTAACTCATAGTACCACCAGTACTACTGAGTGTACTACTATTACCACTGCTAGTGCAGGTTACTAGAAGCTGAGTCATGTCAACTTGACTTCTGTCTTCTTTCTACCGGATACTGTGACGACTATTAGTAAAACTAATTTAATCACTAGACACACAATAGCAAATGGTGAATTTTACCACTAGATTTTCTGATATATTCAGACACTTTTCTATATCAAATATTCAAAATGTCATTTGGTCCTCGCATGTTTGGGAAGTAGCTATTGGCATCTCAAGCAACCACTAACCAACATGTTAAAGTTTGCTCTTGTAATTCTGTCATTATGTTCCCGCGCTACCAGGGGAGTCTCCATGACATGTGTGTAAAAACATGAACTCACCACCACCACTTTGCAGTTTTAGACAAAACCACCACATGTACACACATGTATGAGCTTGTGTGTGTGTGTGTGTGTGTGTGTGTGTGTGTGTGCGCGCAGGTAAGAGACAGAGAGCTGCTTTGGAGTTGCTGGAGTCAGAGAGAGTTTACGTCTCCCACTTGTCCCTGTTACTAAAGGCCAACATAACCTTCAATGGATCAGAGGCACTCACCTCCAAAGATAAACGGTAAGACACTTAGGACATAAAGACATGGACAACTTTAACCAGGAGCAGCCACTGATCTAAAATGAGTTTGCAGAGGGAGGAGAAGAGGAAATGAGCTAATGAAATAAAACCAGGTGATAAACACCAGCGAGACAGAGAGGATACTCTGGGTCACGTCTATAAATACTCCACACAGCTTGCTAATGTAATTACTGCTCAGCTTCAGCACACATGTTACCAATGACCAAAAGCACCAATGAAAAACAAGCATGTTTTAAATGAAGTCTTAAATGAACTTCATGGAATTTTTTTTCCATGTAGTTTTTATCTACAAGACGTATTTAATTCAGATTTTATCAACTCGTACCTTCGATGTGTTTTGTCTTTATTTCCTCTCCCGCTCTCTTTAGTCCATTTCCGAGCTCTCTCAGGTTTCTGATCCAGCAGCATCTCGAGCTGCTTCACACTCTGCAGGAACGCGTGCTCAAATGCCAGTGGCAAGGCATCATGGGAGATGTTTTTATGAGGCTTGCCAGTAAAGAGGTAAAACATAATAAAGAATTTGACTAAACAAATATATTTGCATTAACTACTGTGTGTTAACTCATCTGTCTGCAGCAAAATGAAGATGTTACAGTACAAAACAGTTACAGATGTGCTTGCTAGGCCACAACAGTGACTGTATAATGACATGTAGATATAGACGCGTTAGTAAAGTAAATTCATTTTCTATCTTAATCCCTGCAGACAATGCATTTTTCCCTATAATGGTGGAAGCTATTTCTCACATGTTCAAAACAACAAGGGAATCTTTCTGACATAATGGGACACCTGCAATTGCAACTGTACAATTCAGACGCCTAGTTCACTAGTGGCTAGCAATTCAGAATGAATCTGAATACTTTAATCAAAAAGTTGACTTTTACAATTCACAGTGCTGTTACAGAATACTTAGTGTGAACGGGTAAGAAGGGTTGACTTTGTTACTAGCAATTCATAATGAATCTGAAAGAGGAGAGGAGCTTAGTGTCTCAATGGGGGTCCCCCAGCAGTTGAAATCTATAGACGGTTCAGAGTCACCTGAACCAGCTCTGACTATAAGCTTTATCAAAAAGGAAAGTTTTAAGTCTAGTCTGAAAAGTAGAGACAGTGTCTGCTTCCTGAACCTGAACTGGGAGCTGGCTCCACAGGAGAGGAGCTTGATAGCTAAAGGCTAAAGGAAAATGTAAACATATACTTTAAAAACAGCTTCTTACGTAGTTAAAAACAAATAAGACATAAACACATCCAATCCGTGCAAACACTGAACTCTCTGCTTCTCCCTGCAGAGTGATTTCTTGGATTTTTACGTATCCTACCTGAAGGAGCTTCCAGACTGTTTGTCAGTCGTCAGCATGCTCGCGTCCAGCTCCATGAAATCTTCTGCCCTGCTGGAGGTAAGACAAGAAAGGACAGGGTGAGACAAAGCAGAGCAAGTCATTGACAAAACAATAAGACAGGATGTGATATATAATTTATTAGCTTCTAACGGGAAAGCATATTCATTCGTTCTAATCTCAGATTCGAAGATGACTCTTCTTAACGCGTGTAAATTAGCTTCACATAGCTGAATAAAGTAACATCACTTATACATGAGTAATAATTGGCTTTTTCTGTCCTTCCTTATCGATCGACCTGTGCTACCCCGATTCTCTGACCGTTGGTGCTTCTGCCAGAGTGACATAGTGGGGGATGAATCCAAACCGTCCCTTCACACTTTGCTCCTCCAGCCTGTTCAGAGGATCCCTGAGTACCTGCTGCTGCTACAGGTAGGATAAACACAAACAATTTAAGTAACATGCCAAATATAATGATTTCCATTTAAAGGGTACAACTTTAAATTGCCATAAGTAAGTTAAATGTATAGAATAACAGACTTTTTAAAAGAAGAACTAAATAAAAACAAATACTAAGAGTTGACGTAGCAAGTGAATGAACAGAAGATGTCTCATCAATGCAGATGAAAACGGTTTTGCGTATGTTTGTGCAGGGGCTGTTGCGGCACACAGAGGCAGAGCACCCAGATTACTACCTGCTGCTGGTGTGCATCCAGCAGTTCAGGTCATTCACAGCTCAGTATCATCACCTACTCCAGCACAACCAGGAGCTTCTGCTGCACAACCGCAAGGAGGTGAAGAGGTCAGAATTACCACTGTACAAGAAATATAACATTACACAAAAACAAGACTGATCTCACTGTTTCAACCTGACGAAATGAGCCGAAGTTGTGCTCACTGTGTTGTGTACACCCTGCAGGTCCTCCATGAAACATCAAACTAACATCATTGGCTCACCGTATCCATGTAGCAGTGCCATGCTGTACGTATTTATTCTGCAGACATACAATCTTTTTGTTTAGATACAGAGAAGTAACAACTCCTTTAAAGTAGCATTTAATATTTGTGGCTGCTGAAAGGTCATGAAATTATTAAATAATTGTATTTTAAGATTTAGCTGTCGCCACTAGATGAATTTGATTCCAACATCGCTTCTGTTGTTGCTTTGTTTTGGTCTCCACCATCTGGTGCAAAACAATATTCTGAACCAGCTGCTCAATGGTGACAGATACAGTGTTTATGACTGTTTATCCATCACAGGGAACATTCGAACCAGGTGAAGCACAGCAAACAGCGTCTCCTGGAGCAGATCCAGTCTCACCATTTCCAAGACTGGGACCGGGACCAGGATCCTGAAACACACTGCTATGACAGAGAGTGGCCCTCCCAGCACCCATTCTTTGGCCCTGACTCACGGAACCACAAACTAAAAGGTCTGATTAGATATCACTGACAAAAGAGCTATGATGATTTAAATGTTTATGTTTATGTCTATTAAATGTTGTCTCCTTGCAAACACTTGCAAACACCAGTAAACAAAGGCCTGTCTGGTCCATACATCTTGCGAGATGAGAAAATTTCCAAGAATTCTAGCCTCTTGGCACCCAGGTAGTGGGTGACAAGTATTCCATGTCATATGCCCAATTGTCATCATCTTACCGATTCAGCAGAAAATGCCTTTGAAACAATTACCCCATGAATCAACACCTTTTTGGCTTTCAGGTCTTGGCAGTATCCCAGAGAGTGAGGCATCTGAAGCATCCATGTCATGCCAGCGTCCCCTACCCTGCAGAGCTGCTGACTTCCATCATGTTCAGCCAGGCTCTGCTCTGGCCGATGCTCTTGGAGAGTTCCTCCTTCCTCCAGACCCCCCAGGGATAGACAGCCTCTATGACGAGGATGGAGGCTCCCTTAATGATGTCTCCATGTTTGACCACTGCTCTTCTGCCTCTTCAGACTCCTCCATTGACATTGCCTTTGTGAAGTGCCCCAAACCCCCAACAGTATCACATCATGTGATGACAGCGAATGTCTCCACAACCTGTGGCAACGGAGCAAACCAAGGGAATGGTTATGGCAAAATGCCCAAACGAGGGTGTGTGTCACCAGATGAAGCTGTAATGATGCGGCGCAATCAGCATCGCCCCCTTCAGGCCAGCCAGCGTAAGAGCAAGGTGAGCGTTGTACCTACACAGAATGAGCGATTTTCTAACTTTTATATGTAAAAGAACAATATGTATGTGTTCTCTGCTGTCTAGTCTCTGAACGGGCTACAGATGGACAACTCAGTCAGTTGTCTAGATGGACCTATACCTGATAACATCCAAAGGCTGGGACTGGGAAGCCATGCCAAGCTGGAGCGCCAGGGCAGTAAGGGCAGCAAAGGGTGTCCCACCCCGTCCCGTAAGGTCCACACCCCCCTGGGAAACAGGGCAGATGCTGACAAACAGAGCGACGATCTTCACGGGCTACTCAGCATTGTGGGTAGTAACGAAGATGTGATAAAATGAATACACTTAAATTAAGCAATGTCATTGATTCTTTTTTCAGTTCTATGCACGTCAGATGCTGTCTTCTGGAGACATAAACACACTGAATGGTACAAAATGTAGTCAGTAAAAGAAAGTAATACTGCATTCAACCCCATCAGGACTCTGGGATCCAATCATGGGGGGACGAGTCAAAGTGGAGGGGCACTTCAGAGGAGAACAACCACACCGCCTTCAGTGACAGGAATCGGAAACAGGACAAAGGAGGCTTCAGGAGCTCGTTCAAGAAACTCTTCAAGAAGAAGTAAGAATGATAATGTACATCTGCACAGACGTACACTATATTGCCAAAAGTTTTGGAACACCCCATCGAAATTGTTGAATTCAGTGCAGAAAGCAACGTCCATAAAGACATGGGTGTGCAAGTTTGCTGTGGAGAACCTTGACTGGCCTGCACCCAATAGAACACCTTTGGGATGAATTAAGAGTGGAGCCTGTGAACCAGGCCTTTTCACCAAACATCTAGCGCTTCTAAAGAAAAAAGCTAAAAATTCCCATAAACACACTCCTAAACCTTGTGGAAAGCCGTCCCAGAAGTGTTGAAGCTGTTATAGCTGCAAAGGGTGGATCATCTGTATTTTAAACACTGCAAATTGAGAATGGGATGTCATTGAAGCTCATGTGCATGTAAAGGCAGATGTACCAAAAGCATCTGGCAATATAGTGTAGCTTGATACTGTAGCTGATGGTTAAAAAAAAAAACCAACACAAAATCTGCATTTATCAAATCTACCATGACGCTTTCTTTCCAACAGGAGCAGTGATGAGAAGAAAGAGAAGGGAGGTGAGAAAACACCAGAAAACCAAAACGGCGAACGTGAAACATCTGGGAAAAATCCCAAACTGGTCCATGTGGAAATAAACCGCGGCACAGCTGTGTGAACGCCACTGTATCACACACACTAAATATATTGTAATATATCCAATGTTTAAGTACGCATACACTCTAAATATGTGACATATAAAAACTGTTTATTTTTTACATTTACAAATGGCGTACAGGTAGAAGTGACTTTTCCTCCAAACATTTCCAAGTATAATCATGATATTTATTTCAAGGACAAAAATCATATCCTTGGCCCTCATAGTGAGAAAAGCACTCGGCATGGGTGCACCATTCTCTCTACCAAAACACCACTGACTGTTCAAATATTTGTTAAAAACAAAGTTTTCAAAATTCATATTCACAGATTTTGTCAGTGAATATACTTATATATGCATTTTCATATATGACACTTTTACTTTGTGCCTCAACTTCATTTAAGAGCCTCTTCTTACAGTTTTGGCTCAGATACACGTCTCATGAGCAGTAATTATTATATTGTGCATATACTCAGGAGAAGGTTAAACAGTTATGATTTATGTGTGTTTGAATTTTTTGTTTATAGGTCAGAAATTAAACGTTTTTATCTGTGATCAATAAAACAGTTTGTTAGGAAATGAATGTGACAATCAGGAGAAATAAAATGTTCAATAAAGGTCAACACTGAAAAAGTGTTTGGTGGCTCAGATATAATAATAATAATAATAACAACAACAATAATGTTTTTATATCGTATGTACATATCTTCTTCCCAGTTTTCTTGCCACAACTTGAACTCAAGGATGAACTGATTAGATTTTGGTGGTCATTGGTTAAGATCAATTTTGCTATACCTCGTAAACACCTAGAGGATATCACATTACATGTGTTGTAAACATCCACTTAAACTCATACATAAACTTATTAGGAGTCTAAACACACAATAGTGTAAACTGCAAGTGCAGAGGTGTATAACTCCAATGCAGTATTTCTGGTTCTGGCTCTTTGAGCTAGTTTTGTACTTACTCTTAGCAGCCAGCAGTCTTCGCCTAAACCAAATGATTGGTGCTTGCAGCTAGCTACATGAAACAGAGAAAACATGAAACATTACTATCATACTCTGAATTATAGTCATCACTATATACACACTATTTAATAAAATTCAGTTTGTGGCTACAAATATTTGAGTGTTATGTTCATGTTATGTTTATATTATGTATTCATCCAGATTCATTCTGAAAAGCGGAGGTCTGGACCAACCAAGATAAATCTGGGGAAAGAAAAAGTAATGTCTATATAAAGTTCTGTTAGAAAATGACAACCAGTTGGTGTTAAGCAGGTATAAAGTTTAACTACGCTACGACTCAACACAGAGCAGTTTTTGAGATGCAGTCTTACTTGAAATCCTGAATGCTTAAAGGATGTCACATTTTTAAAAGGCTAACAATGACAAGACAAACTATAACACACAAGAAAAATGTGGACAGGCTGGACTGGAAATGCCCATAAAGTCCCGTTATAAATAACCATTACAAGACACCAAATGGTTCAGTTCCTTCTTTTTATTGTGTTAACCTGCCATCTCATAAATCTGTTACACTTCCGAAACAAAATATAGGCAATTATACAGTATGTAAAACAAACCCATTTTATTTGTACAGTATATACATTTCATAACATGTGCATTGCATTATGTGAAAACAAAGGACAAAAGTGATGTAATGGCGACAGAACAGAGCAGACTTACGGTGTTTTGTTTTATACCTGCTTTTGCAAATATGTCACTGGTGTTTACTTTAAACCCTGTTTATTTTCTTAATTTGACACAGCAGTAGGTAAGGTTATAAAACAGAAGCTGACTTTTTAAGATTTCAGCAAAGCTTGCATCTCTGCTAACAAAAATCGGGAGACACGGCAGCATCGTTTAGTCCGACAGAAACTTAATTTCCCCAAAAGAAAAATAAAGTTGCACAGAAAAAAAAAACCCAA
>OMLM01020446.1:40317-50957 GCA_900302695.1 Helostoma temminkii | reverse complement strand
ATATTGTTCTACCTGAGAGATCTTTTTTCAAGCAAACAATACTGTTTTTCTTTTAGATGGAAGTTGTATAAAACATTTTCAATTTTATCAATTTAATTTATCTAGTTAACATTTAATGTTATAAATGTTTTCTCTTTCTGTGTAAATTCAGCTTTTCTTGTCTTGTACTTTATTTAATTGGCCTAAGCAGAAACCAAACTGTTGCTTGTTAAAGACCATATCTGTACATGATGCACTGGTTTGTGTATTTACTGTGTTTACACACACACACACACACACACACACGCACACACACACACACTGTACATACACACAAGGTCATATATTATAATGACATCACATTTGTTTATCAAATACCTTTTTCTCTGTGCAAATTTGTAACACCAGTGGTTCAATAAGAATAAAAAATAGCATTAAAGAAAAAAAAAAAAGCTTTCTGGTTAAAACAGCTAAAAATAAAAAAATAAAAATAAACACATGATGTAAAACATGAGAAACAAACCCACGATGTGAATGTGACGCTTACTGTGTTTGCTCAGTTGAATCCTGAGCTCCAGATCATTAGAGTAACATCAGATTACTAAGGCTGTCCACTTGACAGGACTGCACGGTCTATGCTTCCTGATCTTTATCACACGATCAAGGGACCAGGAAGTGAACTGCCCTGACACTCCCCCATGCCTGTCTGTCTCTTCCTTTGTCTCCACAGTTGTACAGAGCAACTATACACACGCCTATCTACACGAGCAGTCTCTTTAGTGTTCGTCTCTGTCAAAAAATACTACATTTATATTTACAACAATTAAATAGAGGTCAATTAAGCACTTGTGTGGTGTGGTGATGGGTAATGAAATTCATTGCTGGCAGAGGCGTTGAAGCTTTTAAGTCTTTTTTTTTTTTTTTTACTTTTACCTTTTTAAACATAAAAAAGATCAGCAAAGGGAAGCTTTTCTTGTTGTTAAAGTTACGTCATGCCACAATAAATAAAAGGTGTAGCTTTAAAAGGAGGGAAGAAAGGGACGAAGAAGAAGGAGAAGACGATGGAGAGGAAGTTTTCTGTGCAAGATGGCTCTTCTGTGAAGCTTTAGCGCAAGTAGCAGTAGTAGTAATAGTAGTAGTATGTGTAGAAGTAGTAGTAGAAGTAGCATTGAAGTCAAACTTCTATGCTGGGTGCTGTTTTCCCAGTGTGCATTATACAGGGGAAGGTGGGTTGGTATCAGGAAAGACTATTGGTTGAAGGTTCTGTTGTAAAGGTACAGATACGAGATTATTGTCCAACCAAACTGGCCTCAGATCAGCTGTTTTAACCCTCACCCTGTCAGAAACAGATCAACAACTCGATGCGACTACTACAATATGCTTAACTGCCACGCATGTAACATTGGTGGTGAATTTCAAATGCCTGAATCCACATCTGCACCCATATTCTCGTCTCTCAGTGAGAAGGTAGAGCTGGGTAAGCAGATTTGGGGTGAGTGTGTCTTCCGGTTGCTTGCTACCTTGTTTGTATTTGTGTGTGTGTGTGTCAGTAGCTGTTTTCATGGCCTGCGAGGATGTAGAGGTTGCTATGGGCTGTAGGGTTGTCTGTAGGCCTGCTCTCCAGCACCACCACCCTGGAACACAAAACACACGTGTACAGTGAACAGGCAGTCACATTTTATTCCAGGACAAAAGAACTGTCCAGTCTGCAGTATATTTCAGCAATGTAAACCACAAGGACACAGTAAAGACCCAGGATTAATTGAAGCAATACAAACAGAAAGCCAGCAACCCACACAGGATATGGTCCAAGCCTGAGGAAAACGGCTAATTCTGTTTTAGGAGGAATCCACAGACTCACACGTTCACACATAATAACTCGACATCACTCACTTGCTGAGTAATGAGACAGAAGATGCCAAACTAATCATTCTTGGTAGTTGAAAATACAATTTTGACCACCTGATGTGAAACTGAGTATGTGGTTGAATTTTAATAATTCAGCAGGCGAGCTGCTACAACCTCTTATTTACATTATTAGTTTTATTGTAGAAGTAAACAGGCACAGATGACGTTGTTGGCGTTTATGCTCTCAACACTCAGCAAGTAAGATCCTTTAACACACTCTCACTTCCACACACACAGACAGTCTTAAAGTTCCCGATCAACGACATCTGGCATCAAGAAAACCTTGAGAATCCCGACTGAAAAGAGTAAAGTTTTGGGCCATCGCAGGCCAATGAACAGTGGGGGTACCTATGCAGAGTGAGGCCTCTGTCCTCCGCCTTTGGATCTCTACAGTCAGTCAAAACATCAGGAGGGACGTTAATAGAGACCAAAGTGTGTATGTGATGTGTATGAAGAAAGAATGGAAAGTGTGTGTGTGTTGGTTTACGTGTTCTCACCTGTCTGATCCCAGTAGTCTGAAGATACGCGTGCTGTCAGAGATCTCTTGGGTGATCTGATGAAGATGAGAGAGATGAAGATGAGATAAAGTGAAAAACAGTAAGAACAGGCACAAAGTCAAGGTCAGGGCTCTCAGTCTTACTGAAGAGATTAAGTTATAATCACAACAAAATAATTTAATATTTAAAAATAAGTGACATAACGTTGCTTATGCTGCCTGCTATGGCCATGGATGTTTAGGTCAGAGTATGTCTCTGTGTAGCTCCGTTTGTGTCATGTCATAGAGAAAATTAGCCACTGGGTTTTTTCTGATGGCATGTTGTGGTCTCTCATGTGGCCATGTCTTAGCACAAAAATAAAACTGATTCATTTAATGTGTCTATTTTCACTTGTAAAGGAACTTCTATAATCACTTTACGAATCTGAATCAAAACAAATAATTTATGATTCATTTCCATTTACCCAACACGACTAAAAGGTGCAGGAGGTAGACTAATCAGTGACCACTTAGGATCTAGCAACAGAGAGACCTCTTTCACTTGTAGACACTTTGAGAGCGGGGATAGGAAAGACTGTCTGCTTAACAAAAAATTCTAATAACACACGCAGCAGAAGAGGAGAAGCAAACTCTTGCTGCACAAGTTTTCATTAAATGTTGAAACATACCATGCAGGTTTTGCAGGCTTGAAAAATTCTACTCTACTACAGTCAGTCTTGCTCTGTTAAGCCAACAACTAAACAATTCAACAGCTACAACAAACGCAGTTAAAATCCTATTCTAGTCTAAAATTGAATAAAATCCACCCTTTAACTAATTACGCAGTTCAAAGGTCAGCGCTCAGGCATTGTCTCCTTACACGGGCACAAACACGCACTCAGACACTCAGTTTCAATCTCACCTCATTGGTCTTAAAACTCCTTCCCTGCATGCCATGCCTCCAGAAAGCCAAGACGCTGTCTTGAAGACAAACTGCAAATAAACAGTCAAACAAAAACAAACAAGTTTAGACTTTACAGATTCAATAGAAGATATATCAACTCAAATGATGGGAAGTTTGCCTCATTCAGTTTAGGTTTATATTTGAGGTGTGGTTCTTCACCTATGGATTCGATCTGGAAGTTAAAGGTGAGCTCAGCTGATAGCTTTCTGCTGGATTTCAACCGGCCCTGGAGATTCACTATTTTTATACACCCTGTAGAGAGAGAGACAGAGCCATGGAGAAAAGAGAGGAAACGGCTGCGTGACAATCTGATAAATCTGCTGCAAAAACCTCTGTATGATTTAAAGCAGCACTTTGACCTTGAAGCTATGCAGTGCAAATGCAGGGATGCGGAAAAAAAATGTGTTACTCACTGTCAAGGCAGACTAGGATAGTGTCTCTCTCTAGCTGAGTGACGTGAATCACACATGTCTGTGGCGTGTCTGCAGAAAGAAAGATGAGAGGGAGATCATTATTTTGATGAACATAACGACATGTGAAAGACCTCAGAAGTAATTAAAACAGCTCAGACTGTTCTCACCTGCTTCAGTGAACCAGGAGGAGGTAGAGTTGGGGTTGACGGTGCCAAACTTGACCACCTGGTTGAGTTCAGTGCCTTTACCGACCGCAACACATATCAGAGGGTACGTCTGCTCAGGAACCACCAACATCTCAAAGACCTCCAAAGGGCACGGTAATGGAAAGTCGATGTTCTGTTTAGTAGAGAGGGAATTTGCCATAGAAGACCAATGACTAATGACACCTCTTAAAAACACAACGTTCTGCAGTATGGCAGCACTATGTGTCTTAATTTCATGCTCTGAGACTGCTTTAATAAAATGTGCTGTAAGTGGAAGCAAGGAGACACAGATGAGTTTTGGGAAGCACAAAAACCAACCTTGATGAGCATGAACTTCTGCATGGACTCCACCCACTCCAACAGCATCACACTGGACTGGAAGGCTCCACACAGATACTTATGGCCTGTGTATGGGTTACGCACTGCACGGAGACAACACAAATCATCATAACCTCTTAAATTCTGTCCTTTTAGGATTATTTAACACTTTTTAACTTTTAATTTAACACAAAATAAAGTACATTTAGTGAACTTGCACTACTGGTCTCAAAAAAAATGTAAAACCCTCACCTACGCAGCACTTTTGGCACCCTTTAGTATCTGGAATTTTATTGGACACAGCAAACTTCCTACAAACATAACAAGAAATAAGTGTAAGGCATTTGCATTGTGACCAATTGAAATGAATGTTTATTTTTTATTGAAAGTTATTGTCAAGTACTGGAATTTTATAGAGAAAGTGAGTAGAATAGGTTTGGCATCTTGGATGGAGACTTACCTGGGAATTATTTTATCAGGCAGCTTGTGTGTGGGAATGGCTACTGGTAACTTCTGTAGCTGTCTGGCCTGTTCGAACAGACCACTCAGGCTGTGGGAGTACAGCTGTGAGGCTTTACCTAGAACACAAACACCAAATATAAGCATGATTAATGTAACAATGAAAGAAATTTCAAAAATATTACTTAATGCAATATGTTGATACTGATACTGTATTGATTCTCAAAAACACAGCTTTGATTTTTAATTAACAGTTTACATGCAAAGATGTGTGTGAGTGTTCATTTTGGGTGATCTCCAAACCAAACAGATGTTCTGATTAATTAAAAAAAGACTTTTACTGCATATAGTGGTGTATTCTTTATACTATGGCAGTTTTTCTAAAATTAAATTAAAAAAAATACATATATATGTATATGTAAACATATCGCCTTGATTGTGGTATTGCAATATATTGAATCGTAACCCCTGTATTATGATACCTATGGTATGGCCAGATTCTTGCCAGTGTACAGCCCTAGAGTGATGTTGATTTAAGACAAAAGATGTTTAAGATGTATATGATCATTTATGTTCATTAAGTGTCATTAAGATAGACACATATGTTACGGCTCACCCGATATGGAAAGAAGACAGTTATTCATGACATAGAGCCAGGTACACCGTCGAGGGAAGAGCTGGAGAGAGAGAGGGTGAGAGAGAGTAACAGACTTACATTTTTATTTGGCACAGTACGGTTTTCTCTAACCTAACCTATTCTAATATATAGCTACCACTGTAAAGCATCATTATTTCTGAATTCAGAGAATAAAATGGTTAAAGACATGAACAGAAATGTAAAGGTGAAAAGTATATTATTCATAAAATATACAAAAAACATCTGGATCTTTTGTTTCACCTGCTCCATTGTGGTCTCATGCAGTTCATTAAGGTTTAATGTGTAGATTCCCTCTTCAGCTCCGAATATTAAATACTGGTCTGAAACACACACACACACACAGAGGCAAACATTTTTCCACTTCTAAGAGCTAAGCAATGGCTACATGATATTCAACACTGTTCTAGTTTCCTGCTGTTTACCTCTGGTGTCAGGGTTGATCCAAGAAGTGGCACAGTGGATCTTTAGAGGACAGCCATTGAAAACCTTGGAGAAACACGCACCCATCTGTGAATGGGACAGAAAGTTAATAATAATGCAAACAATAATCTGTTAGGATTATGAGGTGAGTAATGTAGAACTGAACGTGTAATGAAATGTTACTTACATGGACTTTGGGCGTAGGGGGAAGGCCATTACTGATTGGCTTCTAGTAGTGACAGACACACAGACACAAAGTCAGTCACTAGACTATGAATCAGCTCGTATTTTGTTGCTATAAAAAACAACAGGAAATGACCATTTTCCTGGACATTGTAGGCATTGTTGTTGGCTTGGGAAAATCTTGCCAAAATCCCACTCTCCACAATAACATGATCACTCAATGACTTTGTGCCCATAATACTACTATTTTCATTTGGAGCTGCTCACCGGAACGTCCTTCTTTTCCTTCCGTATGGGGACACTAGGGGGCATGGTGGACTGTCTCTCTGCCGGACTGTCCCTCACGCCATTGTGTGGGGAATTCAGCCCATTACCTAGAATAGGAAAGTAGGAACTTAATGTGTCAGAGTGACAGAGAAACAAAGACATTGTGTGTGTTTTGTGTGAGCAACAGAGAGGAAGAGTGTGTGCACATATTCAGATGAGTCTTTGAGGAAGTGAAAAATACAAAAAAAGCACAGAACAGGTATTGACTTTGCTACATTAACATACTGGAAGCACATAAATATCATAGTATTTAATGAGTATAATCCAATCTGCAGAACTGAGGACATGAAAAACAGTTAAACAGTAGCAAACAAGCTACTGGGAGCAGAGAGGGAGGGAAGGAGGGCAGGAGCGGGCTAGAAGGAAGAATACAGAGGATCAAATAAAGTCATGAGCAAAGAAAGGTGTGAATACACCACATACTACTTGGTAGGCACTGCTCGGTGTTAGTTAACTGTGACTGCTAGACTTGTCTACACTACCCACTAACACGTTACCTAACATATGTTCTTTCCCCAAGCAACTTTTTCATGACTTTTTCTCTTTAGCTATGGGCAAAAACATTTACTGTTAAGTTCTATAGGCATTTTTCCATCCTTTAAATGTTACAGAATTCCCAGGGCTTTAAAAAGTTTAGAAATGTGGAAACTATTGGAAATACTCTCTCAGTTCCTTTCCAGCTTCTATCTGACATGTATCTTCACAGACAAAAAACAAGCCTAAAAAAAGTTCTTGTCGTCATTAGTCAATGAAACTGATTCTTTATGTTACATTTTCGACTTCATATTAATAAACACAACAGAAAATGTACTTAAAATGAATCAAATACTGTACAGAATGAGAGAGCTGAATTGTCTTTTATGAGTCAGTCAGGACAATGTTTTTTCCTCTTCCTTCTTCCTCCTAGGAAGCGAGGGGAAGTGGTAGCAGACTACTAGCTTTTGACTGATTGGAATGAACCAATCATGTTGCACAAAAGACGACTTTAAAGACAAACAGTCATATCGAGTGGGAGCTGATGGACGAAAGGAACTACAAACAAAATAAAAATTAAATTATTCAAATTAAATTGTTATTAATGGACTTATGGAACAAATAAATCAGTCAGACTACAAGACTGACTAATGGGAGACCACACAACAAATCGAAAAGGAGATGACAGGGTCTGCGGACACTACCGATTTAACAATCAGCTGCTCTTACTCTCTCCCTTTTCCTCCTGATTTTCCTGCACCTCTTTCACCTCCTTCAGCACCTCCCATGCCTCCTCCAGCTCCTCCTCTGTGTGAGGTGTGTGGAGCCACTCCCAGAAATGCCTAAAGCTCCCATCATCCTCTGGGGCAGAGTTTTCGACGTCCGTGCATTTCAGGCTCTCGTTACCTAGGCTACTGCGGCGATGAGGTGGCAGCTTCGGGGGTGGGGGCCGCGGGGGGACGTTGGAGGCGGCCTTGGCTGGGCTTGGTGTCTCTGGGACTGGGCACCGCTTGATGGTCCCTCCTCCTCCGCTGTCATCCTCGCTGTGTGAATGGCTGTCGTCTTGTTTTTGTGGTTGCTGGGATGTGCAGATGGACTTGGGCTGCAAGAAATTACAGATCAGGACAAAGCTTCTGCCTTTTCTTTTATATTCTGGAAAACAAAACCAACTACACTACTGGGCAAAAGTCACTGCAGAATGGTTTTCTGTTGATTGCCTATAATTTTAAATCAATAAAGTTGCATTAACAAACATAATGTGTTACTGGAAAACACTTAATGATTACAGGCCTCTGTATGTGTATGAACACTATTTCTGATCAAACTGATGTTATACAATCAGATTTTCTTTAAAAAACAGGGTCATATATATTTATATATATCTTGTTTGTTACAAAAGATGAATCATTTCCACACATACCTTGGGAGGAAGTGGGGGTGGGACCTTTGGCCTCATGACAGTGCTCGATTTACTGAAGATGAACAAGACAGAGAACTTGACACTTGAAAAGATGCCCATACAACAGAAACACAAGTTATGCTAATAATAATAATAACAACAACAATAATAAGCCAACATGTCACTGTAGTGGCTATGGTTTAACTTGCCATTTGAAAGTGTTTTTTTTGTTCATGAAGGACACATTTTAATATCTATCCTACTTATACCAGCAGGGTTTACTGGTTTTACTATACTTTGTTTTTTTTATCTCGATCAGACCCAGACAAACAAGTACGATCACACTGTGGATGGATCACAAGCAGTATTTTAGGTAGTAATCAAATGTTAAACTCTAAAAGTATAACCATAAAATATTTGACTTTAAGGATTAACCACTGCCTAGAAAGTAAACCTGGCACACAAGACATCATTAAAAAAAAACTACAGATGGAACATGTTAAAGTCTTTGATATTAAAACTGATATTATTACAACTAATGTTATTTTTAGTACTACATTTCTGCATTTCTGTTGGAAATCCTTCATGCCAAGCTTTTAAAAATCCTTGAGGTCAAATTTTAGTCAAGCAGTTTTACACTTGCTCCTTTCATTTGAATCAAGAGATGTCATATCTAGAGCTGTTTGCCCCTTGACAGCTAAATATAATTTTGATACAGAACCAGCACTGTATTCATAAAGACTTCAATTTAATCTAAAAGAATGACCCAATCAGATCAAAATCTAATCAAAACAAATCAAAGTGAACAGAGGCTGGGGTTTAATCACAGTGAGCACAAATACAAATATTAAATGAGGCAGTATTTCAGCTAATTTATACATTATCTGGCAAATGACTGAACTTAAAAAAAAAAAAAAAAAGTAAAGTTCAGATATGGGGGCTAAAGAGCAACACTCATGTGCAAAAGTTAGTGCACCCTCTCCGTTTTCTTTGTGAAAATCATAATAAAAATCATCTGCTTATAATGGCTCTTAGTATTAGGAAACAACAACCTCAGACAAACAAAAACATAACCCTTTTCACCGTGCCATTATTTAACAAAAATGGGTAAAAAAAAAAAAGTGTGCAAAAAAGGATTGGATTTAATAGGGTGAGCTGTAGCCAGGTGTTTTTAATCATTAGCCTTTGATTAATTGATCATCAGCTGGTGTGTAAGCCGCTACAAAAGCAGTTTGGCAGTTTGCTGGTCTGGAGCATTCAGGTGTGTTAACACAATAGCAAGAGGGAATGACTTAAGCAGTGGTCTTAGAGAAACAACTGTTGGTCAATATCAATCTGGAAAGGTTATAAAACCATTTCCAAACAATTTGGTGCAGAAAGATTATTCACAAGAGGAAAGCATTCAGAGCAGTTGCCAATCTACACAGCAGTGGACGTCCATGCACATTCACCCCAAGGTCAGACCATGCAATGCTCAGAGGAAAAACAAAAACACCTGAGAGCTAAATCTCAGATCCTACAGGCCTCAATGAGCAAGTTAAATGTTAAAAGTCTATAACAGGACAATTAGAGGAACAACTTTGCAGTTTGTTTGGAAGGGTTGCCAGGAGAAAGCTTCTTCTGTCTAAAAAGAACACGAAAAAAGGCTCTCAAAACTGCATATGAGCAAACCACAAGACTTCTGGATCAATGTCCTATGGACAGATGAGGCCAAAGTGGCCTCATATTCACTGTCAACAGAGTGGTGGAGGGGTGATGATTTGGGCTTGTTTTGCAACACAGGACCTTGGTACTTTGCAGTCACTGAGTCAACCATGAAGCCCTCTAAAGCAGGGTCGGATTTGGGACATGGCTGAAAAAGACTTTGAAATGTTCTAGTCAGAGTCCAGACATCAACCCAATAGAAATGCTGTGGCAGGACCATGAGAGAACTTAAACAAAAGATTAAACCTTCAATGAACTGAAATAGCTGTACAAGAAGAATTAGCCAAAATTCATTGGATTCATTCATTGCATTTTATTTTCTTTTTGGCTTCACTTTTATATATAAATAAAGGCACTGTGAACAAAAGGTATATGTTTTTTGTTTTGTCTGAGGTTGTATTTTCCTTATACTAAGAGCTGTTAGGATCAGATGATTTTATAATGTTTTTACACCCCCCCCGGAATTCAAAGAGGGGGCATTAACTTTTGCACAAGAAAATCTTGTTATAGCATAGCATAATGGTGCTCTGGGGAAGCTGGCAAAAGAAGAATGTAAAAAGAAAGCTGGTGGACTGGTTCATCACCTCCAATGGAGAAAGTACACAAACTTTTCTTTATCTAGAAATGGACCAATACTGGTTTAGGGTTTATCAAAAGCAAATAAAAAAAGCTACAGAATTAAATGAGTAGATTTTTGTTTTCATAGTTAGTTTAGGGCTGTTTTCTGAAATGACGGTAACGTTTCAGTATGTC
>OMLM01020446.1:17649-27858 GCA_900302695.1 Helostoma temminkii | reverse complement strand
TAATGGTGGAAGAGGAAAGAAGTAAATGTGGAAAAAAAAAATAGCAGAAAGATGCTGAGTTGAGGTAGAGGAGAGAAGGGTTGAATGGCAAAGGAACTGAAGGAAGAACAAATGAGGTCACTGAGGACATTGGAAGGAAAGAAAAGAAGAAAAATCCAGACATAAGACATAATCAGTTCTCTGTTGGGATGTCTGTAGGCTAGATGAGACTTTTCAAGCAAAACCTGAGAAGGTCAAGTTTACCTCAGGTTCAGGGTCATCATCATCAAAGTCATTGTAGGTGCTGTGGTCGGGGTTGTTTGCTTTATCCAGCAGCTCGATTGCCAGCGTCCTGCTGAGGGGCTGAGACACAAAGGGGTGCTGGGAGACAGACAAGACAAAATAGCCAACAAAAGTGAGGAACTGGGCAACTGAAACATGACCAATAAAGAACATTAAGACTGGAAACTGTGACAGATGTTTGGCATTTTACTTGACAAATGACTAACATGATTGCTTATCAGAGCTCTCATAGATTAATATGTTACTACTGACCATCCCATTGAAGGATGACTCATTGCTGTGACTCTTAGATGTGTATGCAGTGCATACACCATACACAGTATAACTCAGATGTTCCACCCTACACCCCCTCTGTTTCATAATGTTCTATGAATTGTAAATATGTTGTTTTGTTGCTCACCTGCAGCAGTTTCTCAGCTGTGGGTCTTTTCTTTGGGTTCTTAGTCAGAGCTAATTTGACAAAATGGTGGAAGTTATTTGTCCTGTTTGTTCAGAGAAAGAGAGAGCCAAATGAAAAGGGTTAATCTTTCAGCCTTATAACAACTGAGACAATTACTTTTTTGGAATTTGGTAATCTCAACATGAGATTTCAAGAAAACAAATCATGGACAGGGTTGTCTCTTACCACTTGAGTTTGTCTTTCAACTTAGGAGGCTGGAAATTACTTTTAGTCATTAAAAACAATGCCCTGTGGGGGAAGAGAGAAGGATAAGAATTAAACCTCAGGTCTTTATTGTGGTGTCATGCAAAGTAATGGTGTAAGAGCCTCTCGTGCATCGTGCAATTATAATGGCAATGCACAACAACAACTGTTAAAGATGTTTATATTGTAAAGTATATCTAAAACCAACAGAAATCTCTCGTCCAGTCACAACTATCTGAGGACAAATGTTTTGATCTATCTTGTCACAGGAAAATCATGTGCAACTAATAGTGTTAAAAACTGATTTGAATTTGATGTATTAAATTTCAAGAATACTTAAGTGACTGAGAAGTCAAGCACCAGCCCTAACACAGATGACACTGCCCCAATCACTACGTGTGGTAAAAATGATTCATATCACATATAAACATGGGCCCCTGTTTAATTTCCACATTGTTTCACTGTGACCACACTTCCACTCTTATCACACTATAACAGCCCAGTCAAGTGCCAATTATTATATACCTCATAGGATGGAGGTCAAACATGGGTGGCTGTAGTTCAGCCAGCTCTATTGCAGTAATTCCCACAGCCCAGATATCACACAGCTGGTTGTAACCTCCTTTCCTCTCCACGGCTGCTACCTCTGGAGCCATCCTGTGGAGGAGAGAGAGAAATAGAAAAGGAGAAATTAAATAAAAGGCAAACAATAAGTGTAAAAAGTCTGTGCTAAAGTACCAAATTTGGTTTAAATGCTACACATATAACAGAATAGAAATTTTCTACAGTATTGAGAAAGAAGAATGTCTCCCACCATAACCCTGGTGTTCAGCTCTGATCGCTCCATATTTTTGACTGACTCTGTAAGGGTGCCTCAAGGACCAAAAATACTTTTCATTCCTGGTTTGTTAAGGTTTCGTGAACAAGTAGCCTGGTTCCACCACAGCTGAGCTGAAAACCATCTGCTAATGCATAAAATTGCATAAAATGACACCTGCCATAGCATGACCCGCTGGATGATTTCCTTCATAGCGGAGATTTCTGGAAAACCTCTTGCGTGCAGTAGGACATTGGTTTTATATATTTAAACTACTTGCTAAATAGCAGCTGATGGGAGACAAAGAAGCACAACTCACCAATAAGGAGTTCCAATGAATGACTTTCTCTTGGCTAGAGTTGCTGTGATCTGGGCTGATACTCCAAAGTCAGCTACAGAGAGAAAAAGAGAGGGAATAAATGAAGAAGTGAAAAAAAGGACATTATTATATACAGAGATGATGACGAGAGCTAGGGGAAGGATAGAGTCAGTAAATGAGGCAATTCAGATTCAGTGCAGAAGCAGAAGGAAGTTCCCCTCACCTAATTTAACATAGCCATTGTCTGTCAGGAGGATGTTGGCTCCCTGTCAGAGACAAACAAGTTACACAATAGGATCCAACACAACAAATCACACTTCAGATCAATTCAAACTAACTTTGCTTTCGGCAGTGCAAGTTTGTTGTGGTTTGTCACTGATCAACTTTAAACCCCATCCGATATAAATAATTAGTTTTATTAAAATTCAGTTTAAACTTCACAAAATATACTTATGTAAGTTGTCTAGATGGATGAAGTCAATTAACTGTTAACTGTTATACTTTAAACACTTTTGTTAATGCCTATACAACATGTGATAAATCAACAAGCAGTAACATGTTGTAGTCAATTGTAGGTCAGATGCAAAGAGTTAAGATTTTTCATGACATGTATATTATGCACTTTCCTCCAAACTCACCTTGATGTCTCTGTGCATTTTGCCTTTATTGTGTAAGTAGTATAAACCCTGAAAAGAGAATCACACAGAAGCTGCTGTTATTAGTTATTTGAACTGAAAGAAAAAAGGAAACTGTCTTATCATCAAAATATTCATGATTTCACATAGGTCCAGGTTTGGACAGATATTTTTCCTTAATAAACGAAATCATCATTTTTAAAACTGCATTTTATATTTACTCTGGTTATCTCTGTGTAATACTAAAATTGGTTTGATGAACTGAATCATCAAAAAACAAACAAACAAACAAACAAAAAAAAAAATCAGGAAGGGAGCAGATACTTTTTCACAGCACTATATATTTTACCAGGACCATCTGTTAAATGAAAATAAAGGGATACAGGGATACTGGCTCAACTTACAGTTGTCAGCAACATTATCTGTGTCTCTGTTTACAGTGGTTCACCTGTAACTGTATACAGCTGGGTATATTTTTGTCTAAATTGAACGTTTGAACAATTTTAACAGGTAACATTTCATTTTAAATTCCATATTCAGAGAATAATTTGACCTTGGACCATGAAACTTCTCCAACAGCTCAATGTAGTTTCTTGACATCACGAATATACAGCAGGTGCCACTCGACCATGTCAATGCTTAAGTAATAAGCGCTTGAGATACAGCAGTTGCAGCTAAGCAAATTATCAATCTCACAAAATGCCCTGTACCAAATATAGTGTATACATTACCTGTAAGGTCTCCCGTGACATGTAGGCTATCTGTGACTCTGACAAAGGCCCAGTTACTGGAGGAAAAAACAGTAATAAAAAGAGAGACAGAAAAACAAGAGATGGACAAATTTCAAAGAGTCAGAATGAGTTCAAACAAACAGAACAAATCATCACAACCAAGACCAAAGGGTGTCTGTGTCTGTGTGCTTTTAGAGGCACATTCTTACCATGATAGATGTCCTGCAGAGAACCTCCCCCACAGTACTCCATACTGATCCACAGCTTATCTCTCCTGCAGACATACAGGACTCTGTTAATATACCTCCACACACTTGAGCTCCCTGTAACGCACTTCTTTCACATCTTTTTTTTTTCGCACCTACACCAGCTTGTCTATCTTTCTCTTTTTGACCTTATATATATTAATGGAAATTGGCACAAAGGCCACTTATCACATGTTCAAACAGAAATGTGATCATTATTTGAAAAGTGTCCGCTCATTTTGAGGAGAAAAAGTTTGGAAACCCACTCCAGCTTGATATAAGATTTGAACTGCTCAACAGTTATTTTTTCCACTTATTAATGTGACAAACTGTTTCAAGCCCATTTAGCACATTGAATCTTTTGCTACACAGAGATATGCTGTGATATGTATGTGCAGAAAAGAATTGTGCCAGACATCGTCTGGCTGGATGGTAGCATATATGCATGCTACCATATAGCTTGTAACCTTTATCTATCCTTTAGCATGAAAGGTGCCTTAGCAAATGTGAAAGTTACCCATGATGTGTGCACTAATGTACACCCATACATTAATATCATAGATACTGAACCTTTTAAGTGTGCGCTTAAACAGCATCAGAATAAAGAATTTCAGATTTCAAGTCTCGTCATGCTACAGAGCAGATTTGTTACTGTTTTATGTCAGTCCATCTTAAATGATCTTGTGCACAGTGAAGACACAAGATATTGTTTATTGTTGTTTCTTTGCCTTTGTAGAGGTGTAGAGGCTGGCATTTGTGGATGCAGTGACAAACTTTTTCACTGACACTACAGAATCAGGTCTTTTTAAATTGCAGTACTGTCTGAGAACCAAAACATTTTCAAGTTTTAATAATATTATTTACCATAAATGATAAAACCACCAAATACAAAAATAATGCAATCTGTAATTTTATGCAGAGAAATGTTATTCTTGGGGAATCATGAAGTGATAAACCTCACTCTAGATTAACTTGCTTAACTTTTCTGGGATGCTCTTTTACACACAATCATATTTCTGACTGGTGCCAGTTAACTTTAATAGCTGTAAAAGGCATCATCTGTTTTTTTTAGTAAAACAACTGCAGTTTTTTGTTGCACTAGTCCCAGTGTTTTTGAGACACACACATTTTTTTTTAAACTCAAATTCAAAATAAGCATTTACTGTTCAAAAGCAAATTTCCCAGTTTGAGCTGATGTCTACTATTTTTAAACCATGTCGGAAATCATTTACAAATCATTGTTTTTTCTTCTTATGTACATTTTGCATGGCATCCCAGCTTTCTGGAAAATTTGATCTGTACAAATCTCAGTAAAATGGCAAAATTTAAAAATTTAATAATTTAAAACATGCACTTTGATAACAACAATAACTACACATTGGACATCTAATGTGGACACACAAACACACTTACCGAAGATAACTACCAAAATAGGCAACAATGTTTGAGTGTTTACAGTCCTTCATCATTATAATCTCTTGCTGGACGACAGCAAAGTCCTCACCTGGAGTGAAAATATATATGCACACAATCCCACACACACACACAGACATTATTATTACAGTGATAATAATAATCTGGTATTTTAATGTTTGACATGGATGTAATTACTTATGGAATCCAGTACGAATGATGGAGAGCAACAGAGTGAGGTTTAACATATATTCCTTTGTTAATATGCACACTTAGAGGGTTTTGTTATTATATTATTAACACTGATGATTCACTTCCACACTTCCTGTAACTTCAGACGTTTTCGTTTTTCTGTTTTCCTTTGTTTAGTGAAGGGATGGATAATGGAAACAAGCAGAATGGAAGGAAATTATAAATGGAAAATAATGTTCAAGATAGAAACGGAGTTAAAGACAGTGATAAATGGATCTGTAAGTGTAGGGTGTGTGAAAGGAGGAGTGAGTAGAAGATGTTTGTGTTAAAAAATCTAATGTAGGAAAAAGGTTTAAGAAAAACAATGGTAAGAGCACTGCAGACAGAAAAAAAAGCGAGAAAGAAAAAACAAGGAAGATAAGACACCTTACCCGGTTCCAGTTTGATGACTTTGATAGCAGCCAGCTCTCCTGTGTTTACATTCCGAGCCTAAAGAAACAGAGACAAGAGAAAGTGAGTGTGTGACATTATTGTCCAGGTAGAGCACTGATTTTACATGTACACTGTCTACACAAAAACACAGACACAAGTTTAGGGTAAATAAGTAGAACTTCAGTTCAGTTTTTGATGGAATTACTTTCCAAAGATTACTCTTGTATTATGAACAGTGCATCATTTTGACATTCGATAAGCCTTCAACAGATCTGTTAGTCAAGCTCAAAAGGTATGATGGGGAAATTATAAGAAATTGTAATTACAGGTATCATTATGTTAAACCTGTATGTCCCCAAAAATGTAACTTCTTAATAGTTTTCTATTGCTATTAATAAACTCAGCCCTGATCCATGCAATTTTTTCATGAGAGCTCCAACAGTATATTTTTGTCAATACTTAAAAACCCCAACTATATAATACACTGTTTGCAAGGAAAAAAAGGAACACGACATTTATTTATAATTTATTCACAACATGTTTGAATTCAAAATTGGATGAGGTGGGGTGGAAGCAAAATGTATGGACATGAGCAGGAAACTAAAACCGCTTGTTATGTATTCCTGAAACACTGACATTTATTGTAATGCACTGGGACTGCAGCACGCTAAGGGTGAGCTAAAACTTCCTATAAATAGAAAGTTGTGTTTACATTTAGCAGCAGTGCTGGTTTGGCTGGGAGACAAATTCATTAAGAAATACACATGAATAAAAGATTGTCTTGCAGAGGAAACATGAATTGCTCACTTCTCTCAGCCCAAGAATCTGCAAGGATGACCGTGTGTGACATTGCAGAAGTATGCAATGAGGGAAGAAGACAGAGATTGTGTATATGACAGATAGAGAGGCAGATAAATACTTCATTCATCCCAGTGGGAAATTCCAGCAGATCCAGTGTCCATAACTTGAGCAATATAAACACATAAAAAATGCTACCGCTTATGAAAGTAATGAAAACGCAAACACAATTGTAAGTAATGAATTTAAACTTACATTACTACTAAGTAATGTATGTATGTAAATAAATGTGTTGAGGTGCATGGTGGTGTACACTGTGTGTAGTATAGTTCAGAAACAAAAGGGAAAGTCACCCCATCCTTCCCATTGGCATTAAATGGCATCGGGGAGGAAAGACCTAAGTCTGTCTGTGGAGCAGGGCAGTGATCGCAGTCTGTCACTGAAGCTGCTCCTCTGACTGGAGACGATGTTGTGCAGTGGATGCAGTGGATTGTCCATGATTGACAGTAGCCTGTTCAGCGCTTGTCGCTCTGCCACAGATGTTAGACAGTCCATCTCTATGCCTACAACAGAGCTCGCCATCCTTCTTCTGCTTCCCCAGCACACCATCGCATAGAAGAGGGCACTTGACACAACAATCTGATAGAACATCTGCAGCTGATCTTTTTGCAGATGTTAAAGGACACCAGTATTCTTAGGAATTACAACCAGCTCTGTCCTCTTCTGCTCAGAGTGTTCGTGTTAGCTGTCCAGTCCGGTTTCTCATCCAGCTGAACTCCCAGGTATTTGTATGTCTTTACAAACTCCACACAGTCACTATTGATGGTCACAGACTCCATTGAGGCCTAGGCCTCCTGAAGTCCACCACCATCTCCTTGGTTTTGGTGAAGTTAAGGTGCAGGTGATTAAGGTTGCACCATGCCTTAGCCTTTAGCTTAGCGCCAGCTCCGCAGCTGCGACACGGGGCACGACGCGACCGGGGTCTTTGTTTCCGGATCGAGCAGTTGATTCCTCCTATAAACGAGTCTCAGGGTTTGAAGATCCATATCCATAGGATAGATAATCAGAAAAGAAAATAAATACTGAAGGAATTACAAAGTAATATTAATTAAAGCAGGTACACACAGAGCTGCTGAAAAGGCTGCCACTCGCGGCGGTGACAGAAAGAGAAGAGACACAACACTACAGTCTGGGAATAACATGTCGCTAACAACAGCTGTTGCTGTATTCTCTAACTCTATACTTTCAGTACTACTAGTCTCAATGGAGAGACCTACGGAAACACCTCCATCTACTCCTGTCTATCTGATCCATGCTGCAGTCTATCCTAACATCCATTAACCCTCAGGCATTGGCATAATTTCATTGCATTTTTAGCATCTGAAAAGAGCAGTTAGTGAAATGATCAGATCTGAAAATATAGTTCTGAGCTATCGTTATCAGGCTAACTGAGCTGCACAATCAGCACGAGGAGTGATCACCACCACAGTTAAGGGGGAAAAAAAAAACTAATTTGTACATACAAAAGCTCAAACTTCACCAGAAAGACGATGCATTACTGTCCACATTAGAAACAACTGCAAAAAGGAGACAAACACATAAACAAAAACTGAACTTTAGTGTCTAAACAAGAAGAGTTCAAGAGAAAAAAAAGAACAAGAGTGAGAGAAAGAACGGCAGGGGCCAGTCCACACCAAAACACCACTCTGGTAGGAGGGAGGAGAGACAAAAGGACACAAAGAGAGAAGAAGAAGAAGAGAAGTGGAGTGGAGAGCACAGACAGTGTGTCTTCAGTGAGCAGACAGACCACAGATGAGTCATAGCGCTCACTGCCACTGATAGTGGCAACAACACACAGCCTGACTCGACTTGACTGGCTGACAGTTGAGACTGTGGCTCTCGAGTGTCCTTGAGAAATAATGTGGTTTCACTGGCCTGAGTTAGCCTCTGGAAGCAGCAAAAAAATTAAATGACACTGTGCTCTCCTGTTTCACAAGTTTTCCAAACTCAATCAAATGACCTTTTGTATCAATCAGTGACAATGCTCCAGTCAATCACATCTATTGTAATGTGGTCATAATTGAATGACATCCTATGTATAAATGTAATATACAAGTATGTATATGGGTGATTCAACACTGTAAACCATTACAAAAATACATTGATTTATGTAATGTGCGTCGAAGCGTTGCATGTAGGAAGTAAGATGGTTTTGTGTAGTGACAGCGAAAACATCAAAAAAACAAAACAAATAAAAACACCCGACCGCGAACATGGTCTGGGAGTATGGGAGTATTTTAGGCAGAGACCAAACAACATGGTGCTCTACAAATTAGAAATCATAACAGTAGTACCACCGCCATGCAGGTGTTAGACATTAGACTACCAGCAGCAGACAGAGTCTGCTGGTGGGAGTGTGCTTACCTGTGTATACGTGCACGTGTCAATTTGTGAGGGGGGGGGTGTTTAGCTGAAATAATCTATAGATTAACCGATTCATCGAAAATATAATCGACAGATTAATAAGGTACAGCCCCAAAATAATATAATGTAAAAATGACATCCTCTGTACAATACTGAGAACCCAACAACATAGCAGTAAAAGCTGTGAAAACAGGGGTATATCTGGGGTATATCTGTCTTGTTATAATTTATTCAGGGTGAGACTTTAAACATAACAGCCAAAATGTAAACAAATGACTAATGGCATCACCACCGACACAACACAGACTGCTTCATGTTCAGACAAAGAACAGGCTGCTTGGTGATGTAACAGGAACAGCGATTAGGTTGAAAAGCTAATGATGAAATGTATGTACCTGGGTAAACTTTTAATGTGCTGGTAACTGACAGCAAAACCAGTTAATGGTACCCAACACAAACAGATGCATGGCACCGTTTCGTGGTCAAGTGATCATATTGGGCTTATTTTAGTTTGTATTTTATTCTTTTTCCTTCAGAAAAATATCAAATGTTTAAACTGAGAACAAAAAAGGTAATTTTTAAATTGATGGCAGCAGCACGATTCAAAAAAGTTGGGACAGAGCCATGTTTACCACTGTGTGGCACCTCTTCTTCATTTAACAACAGTCTGTAAACATCTGGGAAGCACTGCTCTGTTTCTAGTGTGTAACTATATATAGAAACAAATAAGAGGGTAAACATTTAACGCCAATTTCTGGTTACTGAACAGGTCTACAGGGCCTAAGACCATGATTCTAAGGGGTGACCCATGTTTTGTTTATCTAGCAGTCAGACGGGACCAACAAACAAATGAAAAAATTAAATTTTTCCTCAAAGTAGGGCTTTAACAAAATCCACTGTTCACACTATAATTTTTGAGTCCTGGTCCAGTTCCATCTTACAGAAGCACAATATGGGATTATGGACATTTGTATTACCGTTATAAATGTATCACAATGCCAAGGAGGGACTCTTGGGAGTTTTTTTCCGTGTACTGTATTACCAGATCAGCAGTGACTTGGTGCGGGCTTTTACTACACAGCCATGGAGAAACTTAGCTCACATTCTTCATTAACACTGCTATTAGACTGAAGGTGTGTGTGTGTGTGTGTGTGTGTGTGACACACTCAGCATATGGCCAGCACAGTGGAGGATCAGTGTGGTATTTCACTCTCTTCTCTCTCCACTCAGCTTGAGATAAGATACGAGCCCATTTACTTTTTTTCTGAGGTTTGCTTG
>OMLM01020446.1:0-17629 GCA_900302695.1 Helostoma temminkii | reverse complement strand
TTACCGTTATAAATGTACCACAATGCCAAGGAGGGGCTCTTGGGAGTTTTTTCCGTGTACTGTATTACCAGATCAGCAGTGACTTGGTGCGGGCTTTTACTACGCAGCCATGGAGAAACTTAGCTCACATTTTTCATTAACACTGCTATTAGACTGAAGGTGTGTGTGTGTGTGTGTGTGTGTGTGTGTGTGTGACACACTCAGCATATGGCCAGCACAGTGGAGGATCAGTGTGGTATTTCACTCTCTTCTCTCTCCACTCAGCTTGAGATAAGATACGAGCCCATTTACTTTTTTTCTGAGGTTTGCTTGCATATAGAGCTTTAGTCTCCATTTTTTGGCATAATTTGAATTCATGTACATTTGAAACATCTCAGACAAATATGTTTGTATCATTTACAGTTAATCCAGTGTGACAGTATTCTTATGATGTAAGGCCAGAGGTCAGGTCATGGCAGCAGTCTTCTTGGCCAAGATGCTTTACCTCAGACTGCAGGATGATTGCATTTTATGACTTACTGAGAATTTGCATTTTACTGCTCCAACATGCAACTTTTACACATATTGGAAATTTCATACGCATGTCTATAAGACATTACACCAGAAAATAGTGGAAAGAAGGACAACAACGCAGGAAAACTTTCTTGAGGAACTTTCCATTGTAATTACAATTGCGTTTTCACCCACCATCTTCTATGTAGGACAAGCCTAATATAACCAGAGCCTGGAGCTCTACTGCAGTAGTTGGGTGGTTAAGACTTAGCCCAAGGCAATAACTACAACATTAATTGGTTATTCGCTTCCTCCAACAAGATCTTTCCAAGAGACTGGGAGATTTAAACAGGTGGTCTTCCATTCACAACCATGCTTCTCTGACCTTTAAAATAACCACTGCATTGAAAGGTTTGTGGATATATTCTAATCAACCACATTACGTCACATATTAACTTCAGATCAGAGAATAAAATTTTGTTGCTTAATCTTAAGAACTATATCTAGTGGAAACTGTAAAAACATTTGTTCACAGTCTGATCTCTTCAAAATGCAATCTCCAGGTCTTAGACACAGTTGACTGTTTATGCAAAAAAGCATGGAACGAAAATTAAAGGGTGTGATTAGTTTGTATTTTTTGATATCAAGATGGTGGCAAGTCTACAGGTTGTTTTCTGAGAAAGCTCAGTCTCAACAGTTCAGCCACAGCCACAAACAGGAGAGGAATAGATGAAATGAAAAAGCTGTATACAAACAAAGCTTCATTAAATCTACTGAAGCAAACAAACAAAAAATGTACACAAAAAACACACCGAACCCTGTGAACCACCACTTGAGTTCAGTAAACTAAGTTCTGTTACTTATGGTGTCAAAGCTTCTTCCATTCACTGCAAAATTCACTGATTGTGAGAAGATACATAGCACATGAACTTCACACGTTGCTGCTACAGTGACCCCTCCAAACAGTGTGTGTTTAAATGTATGGTGATGTATGTAATTACAAACTTTTTATACCTCAAGCAGTTCTGGTCCAGACAACACACCTTAACATTCCTGCCATGGTTTAATAGTTCATGCAAATGTTTCCTAAGATGCATTCGGTTGGTATTAATTCAGGTTTAAGAAGCCTCAAGTCCATCACATGAGCTCACAATCTGAAAATAGGATCCGGCACCTGGTGCCAAGATTTGTTGAGCAAGTTCAGCAACAGAGCTGTACCCTGGAACGATCAATCTGTGCACTTCAAGCAGGACTAAAAAGGTTTAATCCATTCCTAGTTACTTAGTCAGGCAGGTTTTACTTTAAATGACATTACTGTTGCAGAGAGCAATAGTGCTCACCATTACATGATAAAGTAATGTGTTTGAGCTCCAGAGGAAATACCCCCATCGAAAAAGATTTGTGTTCATATAAACAATATGTTAAAAGGCCAGCTATAGAGACAGAACTTCATCTTGACAATAAACAGCTCAAACACTCTCCACACAGTGCAGTACAGCACTGTGTATCAACCTGAACATGATGCCAGAAATATAGATCTATTTATGAAGCCAGGACAAAGACATGGAAGCATGACCAGGACTCTCAGAAACGCTTTAAACCTTTATTTATTAGGGGAAGATTCACAGAGAATTACACACATTCACACATGGATACTGCCCGGTTTAACTAAAGTCTGACCTGTAGCTACTAAGCTGTGCCACATGAGCAGCTGAGGATACAGGACCTTGATAGAAGATACCACTATTGATGAAGAAAGGGAAGCACTCCCCTTTCTCTTGTCCCAACCTTATTTTATGCTGCCGGTTTCTGACAACACCTTTGTTTTCACAACAAAGCTTAAAGGAGGAATTTTTTTGTTTGATTTCTTATACAAGGCCTGATGACTGACAGTGGCAGAGTTCAAACTGCTGAGCGAAGGGGTTTCCAGTTCAAATAAAACAACACACTGCTGTAAATGAACTTGTGGGAGAACTACCACAGACTAAATGAAATACTATGCCGCCTCAGAGTACTGTCAAATTTTGTGCCATGCCACTACACTGATGTCCTTATCTCCACCTCAGTGAGCAAACAACTGGAGGAACAGTGACAAAAACAGGATGGTTCTGAGCCAGTAGCTTTAACTGTGATTCTACAGCCATCTGTGCATGTGACGATACAATCATCTGGTTTTGTGTGTGTGTGTGTGTGTGTATGTGTACGTGTTATGCCGCATTTTGCTGTCTTCCTCTGCTGGAGCACTGTGAAACAATAGGATACACACACACATGAAGGAAATGAGGAATCCTGCATTCCTGGATCATAGCTGCCCAGCTGTGCCACACACTGCGAGGTCAGGCCAGTGGAAATTACTACTGTTACCACATTTATTAACCACATCAGTCCTAAATTAAAAACATCAGGAGTGTGCAAATGCATAAACAAAAATCCACTTCATATGGCTTCAATCACAGACTCATAATTAAAGTCTTTATGTGTTATTTTTATGAAGGAAACTGGGGAATCAAGGTCAAACCTGAGCTAATCAATACTGCATTTTAAGGGGATTTAAATAGCAAAGTCCTCCAACGAATAAAGCTAACTGCATGTTGTTTTTATTTTGTTATGTATGTGCCATTTACCTGGCTGTTTTGGTAAACTCAAAACTGGTTTCTGCTTTCTTTAAAAAGACATAACAGGAAACAACTAAACTAGATTTGTCGGTCTCTATCCCCACTGAACGCTGTTGTCTACCTCTGCTACATCAATCCGATGCACAAACGCTGTCACCCTGAGAAAACAAGCCAGTTATCCTATTTAAACACAGGTTACATCCTTGTACCGGTAAACACATAGACTGTGTAATGTCTTCTGAAGCACGGACAGTCCTAAAAGACATTTCAATGCCTGCAGAGCAACGAAAACAAGTCAACACAAACATTTATTGAAGCTCATTTGAAGCAGACTTAATGACAAAGTGGGAGAAAAGCACCGTCATTTGCTCACTAGAGTGACAAATCTATACAAATCGTATCTTTAACATCAGTAGTGAGCAGGCCTCTCAGAGGAAGACAGGCTCATTTGACGTCACATATTTCTATTTTCTGGACTGTTTCGTTTCTGAAGTTTAAAACATTTACATACCAGTGAAATGGGTAACATACACACGCTGTGTGTTGTTCTTGGTCATTATGTTCAGGAATTTTAAGTGTGGATCAAACAGGTGCCTTCCATTGGCATAGCCACATAAGTGGAAACCTCTCAGTGCTGTCGCCTCCAGTGCAGGGTAAGTATCAAACATCAACACAGAGCTAATGATTTGTGTGTAGAAATAGTAAATCACACGTAAACAAGTCTGCTTGTGTTTACAGTATGACAAGTATTTCAGATAATTATCATGAGAAACATTTGACATTAGTAGACAAAGTAAATAATAGCAATAATAATAGAGTTAAAATGCTTATACTGCACAAGACTAAATGCTGTATTGTTTTTTTGCTCCTAGACAGTCAGTATAACCTCACTCTGCTTTCATGAGTGACTGAAGAATTCATTAGTGTGAGAGTTTAAATGGAGAGTTTTGGTGCTACTGAATTATCTAACCTGTGTTAAGGTATTCTACTCCCTGCTAAGGTTGCAAACCTGTGGGGAAACTTCAGACTATTTTCACATTAGCACCACACAGTACTGGCTGGATAAATCAAAAATCTCAATTGAACATATCAGGTACAGTCCTGCAAGTACCCTCATTGTAGAATCAAACGTTTGCTTCCGTGGACAGGAGGCCTGTTTAACTATGATCCAATCCTCCTCCTCATACAGGAAAAAAAGGCAGGGCTACAAACAGAGGAGAAAACAAGCTAGCAGAGTTCACACTTTGCTTCCTGCTCAAACATTCCTGTCCTAGCCACAGATTTTTACACAGCAGTAGAACCAAATATAGGCATCAAGGAGGTTTACCAAGTACCCTGGTGCTCAGCAGCACATCGTTTAATCCTGGGGTTTCAGGTTTGATCCCCCAAATGACTAGAACATCAGCTACAAAACAATTTCACTGCATCTAGATGATATCAGCTCTATCAATGAGAGCATCTGTCATGTTTATGTTAAAAATTAGAATCACTGCCTTTACTGTTTTCAGAGCTATATGAGCGTGCATTATTCACTTTGTGCTAGTTTGACAGATCCAGCTGGTGAGTTTGCTCTGAGCTGCTGGCTGGTCTGGTGAGTAGATTCTGTCAGACCTGTGTGTCTGCAGCAAGGCAAGATACTGGACTCAAATTAGAAACAAACAAGATTAGCTTCAGCTGGGAGAGATACAATATGGAAAACTGACAAAAATGGAATGAAGGAATGACATTTTGCAGAGTATTTGAGATGTACTATATTTATTTATTAATGGCAACAATGCATTCACGCATATTCAAACCCTTATATTCCTGTAATTAGCACAAATAGACCTGAAGGTTAACCAAACATCACTTAGTCCTAAAAGGAATCTCCAGTCAGCTAAAGCTTCTCCCTCACAGGGCAGCAAAATTAAATTCCACCACAGAGTGACTGCCACACAAGCAGCTACACAGCTGAGAGTGTGGATTTTTATCTTGCATAATCTGACAGATACACACACTGCAGAAAGCTGATGGAACAAGAAAGCCCCAAAACAACCAGGTTTGGCTGACATGTTATCTCCAGAGCAATTTATAAAGTGAAAAATCTTTAAGAACTTGTTCCTGCTCGTTCTGCTGAACACACACTTAATGTTATTTCTCACATTATATGGCATAATACAGTAATGTTCAGAGCACTTGCTTGTAGGTTTATGGCATTTGATTGTAATTCTCTTGCTAGAGAGTTTTGTGAAAGTTTGAATGCTGCATGATTTCTAACAGGCTTTTTGGGTTTCTACATTGTATTATACTACATTGTGGCATATGATTATAACCGCAGTGCTCAACGTCGCTGTGATATAGTTTGGTTGTAAGACAGGAACCGTCTTGCCGTTTGGATGCCAGGCTGCCTGCTCCCAGCACAGGGCCTTAGGAAACTGTGGGACCAAACTACTTGGCTATACCGCGACATATACCAAACGAAATGAATACTCCAGTTACTCAGTAGATATTATATGTGTTAAAACGTTACTGACAACAATGTAGGGTGTTGTTGTTGTTGTGGCTTGTTCTGCCCTGAGCGCCTTTAGCCAAACTGGATTTCTAGGGAGGCAGCTGTCAGTCTCTGTCAAACAGCGAAACCGTTTTAGTCAATTTACCAGAAGCTCTGCAGTGTTACGATAAGCGGGGAAGTAACTGGCTTGTCTCTGCTTTAGTTTGTGTTTCTATACAAGTTATAAATCACTGCTTGCTGTCATGTTGTCCCACCAAACACATAAAAGCCTGGTTAGCTTCTTGGTGCTATCGCGTTTGCTGCGTTCGTTCTCGGCAAGCTAACGGCTAAACGCCCATTATCGGACACGTCTCAACCACTCGTTCTTCTTCCAACATTAACACTGTTTTCTTTTTACACGACAACCGCAGGACATGGCGTGTAATCAAGCGTTTTATTTGTAACGACTCACGCTTGGATACCAACTACAAAGTGAATATTATTTTACTGCACGACAAAAATCAGATGTTTGCGCCCGGACTCCGACGCAAGGTTTACAATTTACAGTAGCGTTAATGTTAAGCTGTACTTATTCATGGTTTCTCAGGACTTGAGCACTGTAGCTACTGTAAGGCATTTTTGTAACGTCTACAAGAATGAGAGAGAGACGAAAACAACAAGAGCCATAAAGTATTAGCTAAGTAACACCAGCTTTGGCGGTGTGTCCGAAAATGGAATTAGATGCACAATTAGCTGTTTAAACGCTACACCAGTGAACTTAAACACGAAAAACTATGCGTAGTTAAGAAAACATACTTAATAATTAGCATATCATTTGTTTTCTACTGTTATGGCCACAATGATGTACTCAAAAACAAAACATTCGTCTGGTATGTGCCGAACCCCTGCGTGTCCGATAATGGAACTCAGTGTCTGCTTCCCTCACTGCAGTTTTACCTTGTACACATCTCCGTATGTGCCGCTTCCTATCCTCTGGATCAGCTCGAAATCCTCCTGCGGATTCCGCCGGGACAGGTCGACACTGGAGTTCATCATTTCCAATGCCGATTACGGCGCCGGTAGCGCTCGGTTGACGAACTCCAACAATGTACGACAGCAGATATTTTAAGAAAAACATACGGCGTCAAAAAATCCCAGCCTGAATCCACTGTAGCTCCAACATGGCTTCCAATGCGCATTGAGCATGCGCAAAGGACATCATGGCGTACCTTCTCCATGGAGTCTGACTAAGGAGATGATGTTGTTAAATTTAACGTATTTGCTGCTTCCTTCAGTACACGTATAATGTGAAACTACAATACATGTAAAATAAATACTACAGTAAATTGTTAATTCGTTTGTGCTGATAAAATTTAAAACCAGACACTTGACATCTAATTGTAACCCCATTCTAATTTGATTAATACGTTTAACACTACTGGAGCCGTACAGTGGAGGTGAAACCATGTTTTCTAATATGCACAAGCAGCAAAAAGGAAGTTTACAGCTAGGAGGGAAATGAATAAAAACAATAAGCCCTACATGGCCTTGGCTGGCCTCGGTGTAAAACTGGGCTAAGCAGGGCTAAACAGTGGCAGATGGCAACAATGTGATTCCCCTCCTGCAGTCTGTTACAACAAAATTTTCAGTACAGAAAACTTTCTGCTAGTAATTTCATTCACATCTCAAGATACATCTATAGATATGCCATATTTCTCTTAGAATAAACAATGATGGATTGCTAATAAAACCCCAGTAGCCAAATCCTGATGCAGCTTACTCCTGATGTATGTACTGTAGGTCGTCATTGTAAACATGGACATTACTAATTATTTAGAGTTACCATCTAGATAGTTACCATCTAGAATAATCAATAGAGCACAAAATATGCATTAATTAAAAACTGATAAAGTTCTCCAACAAATGCTTATTTAACAAGTATTTAATGTTTCAAACGTTTGCTGTTTTAGGGAATGAAGCCTGAGCCTTTCAAAAATGAACCATGTATTGTGATAATTTGGAACCAATGAGGTTACACACGACAGGAACTGTAATTAACACAGTTTTAAGAAACAAAACATCAGCCTCTGGACAGTTTAAAGTGCACAGCTTTTCAAAATATATATTTTTGAAAGAATCTGCAATTAAAAATGGAATAACAAAGAAATGTAATTAAATCACTTTGAAATGTAACTTTCATCAATATCAATCAAGCATCTATCTTGACATATTTATGGATAAGTCCATCTATTGCACCAAGGCTGACTCTCAGAGTTGCCTGATGCTTCAGGGAGGAGAGAGGGAGAGGCACTTTGTGTTTTAGCTCAGAATGCAGATCTGTTTCTTGAGTAGATGCGGATTCGACCCCCTGAAGGATCTGGAAAGTCTGCAGCTTTGTGGAAGATGTAAAAGGAGAGGAACATTGTTTTATTCCAATCTGAGGCTTTGATTCCTGGTGAGATGTTGATCCAGTGTCTTTCTGAGCCAGGAGCTTTTTCAGGAGACAGGATAACTGAGGACTCAGAAGGAGAACCAAGGTACCACCAACACAGAGGACTCTACACGTACAAACAGATAATGAATTAATTAGCGTTATAGCTAAATTATTGCAATAGCAGAGGGAAATTGTATTTCTACGCTATGTGCTTATAATTTGAAACGCATTAGTTTGGCTTTTAACAAAAATATTATGTAAATGTACTATACTATTGTGCGACTTCTAAAAGCACTGACACAGACAAATGGGGGCACAAACCTCTCCATTTCAGTCACAATGACAGGCAGGTTGGCAGCCATGTTAGCTCTGGTGCCAAACTTCTTTCCAAATGGCAGGTCACAGACCACGGCATCCACGCTGGCACTGGGCAGAGGCAGCACTGCATACAAAAAGAAGGGCAGAGGGTTGACCGACTCTCATTTAAAACAAGCTTTGAATCCAGATTGAAATAGATAATAGTTTCTGCTGAGATTCATGGTTCTGTTCCTCTAACACTGTATTAATGGCTTGATTTGTAATAGTTAACGTGATCATAAAGTATTTCAGTTTGATTATTAATGCAAGAATGCAAGAGTATATTTGCTATCTATTGTCAAAATGCAGTTTTTGATCTTATACTACATTATATATAAACCAGAAATTCAATCTGTGGCTGTACAGCCGCACACACTCTAGGTCTCTCTGATTAGCTGTGCCAGCCTAATGCAAAAAAATGCAAAAAGTCTAAGACAGTGTAATAGAATTTCCAGTAATCCAATGATCTTGCAGTGCAGGTTTCCTACCCATGGATGAAGCTTTCAGCAGGTGTATCCTGTTTCCCAGCTCTGCAAATTCTACGTTTTTATTGGCCTTTTGCAGCTGTCCATCGTCAATATCCACACCCAAGAAAAAGGCAGCCTGAGGAGCCCAGTGAGAGTGACAGACCAGATTCTAATGTCATACCGTAATTCAGAGTTCATTAAGAAGAAAACATCGAATTAATCTCAATACACGTTTTTAAAATTACATTTTACCAAGACCAGATTTATATCAAATAAAATGAAATTAAAAAAACAGCATAAATGAAATGTACCGACTGTGACATTTTAGTCCTGATCTGAGCAATAGTATTTGGATTAACATACAATACATGTGGAAAAACAAAATGTCATGTGTACCAGAGTGATTTCATATTCTTAGTTCAATTCCATAATGCTTTAAATCCCATAAAGTTCAATTTTTAACTTTTCTAAATCTGACAAAAATACAAGAGTGCAATGTAGATTTCTGTCCTGACCTTGTGTTCCTGTGCCGCTTCTATTAATATCGTCCCCACCCCACACATTGGGTCGACAACACAGAAACCTGGCTGGGAAACAGGTGACAACACACAAAACATGCCTGTAGGTCTTCAGTTTGTCAGCAGTAAACAGTATGACTGTGAATGCTCACATTTAATGAGTCCTGCCCTGCTTCTTTAGGGAAATTGTAAAAAAAACAAAAAAATCAAAATGGTCAAAGGAATGTTTGTATTATTTCATAATGCCTTCCTATTACATTATTCAAACACATACACATGACAAAGTAGTTTCCTTATTGATTTCAGAAGTCATAAATGTACCCAAATGCTGTGGGTGTCAGTACCTGTATCTGTGCCAGTGATGCCATAGCCCAGGCTATTGTGGACCGCAGTCCTGTGGTTTTAATATAGCTCCGGTTAGCCAGAGGTATCCTGAAGGAAAGTGACAAAAGAGAACGGAGGTAGCCATTCATTAGCTACACTGACTGCTGATCAAATTAATTACAGCTATAATATGAAACTACATCCCCTGTGTTACTGATATTTGGATGTTCATTCAAAAATATCTGGTGTAATTTGGAGTATACAGTGCATAGCAGCATTCGCTGTTGGCAAGAGTCTCTGGATTGTGCATTCTACAATATGAAGCAAGCAGCCAAAAGCACAGAGAAAGAGAAAAGAAAAACAAAAACAAAAACAAAAATCATAATATACATCAGACAGGATATATGGCTATGCCCCCTCATCCAGAAAACATATACCATAAATATGTAAGTAATTATAAAGTGTTTCAGTCAATAACCTGGTCAGTGGAATCCCCAGCAGGCAGTGGTCATCACTCAAATAAACATTTATCTACAGGAAAGAAGAGAAAAAACAACGAATAATGTTACATTTACAACTGCAACAGTCAGCTCATAGTAAACATTTAATTAATACCAGTCAACACGTGACAGAGTTCACCTCCAGCTGGGGATTCTTCAGATCAGCCTTCCAGCCCAACAGTCTGCTCAAACCTACTCCAATCATTCGGCTCACCTCCTATATTAGATATATATTTAAAAATAATTTAAATATAAACACACAGTATTCTCTGACCTTAAGAGTCAGTTATTTATAGTGTCTGTTTATGTGTGCCTACATATATATATGTATATTGTGTTTGATATATTTTTATTATTTTTAGTATGTACACACATCTGCCAGGGACTTTACACAGCTATTATCATGTGCATTTTAACTTTCACTACCTGTGTGCTGAACAGTCGGGACAGAGATCCAGTGCACTTGCAGCTGATCCTAAAAGTGACAGGGAAACACGAAGGAAGCTCTGGCTCGATTCTGCTGTGTTGCAGTAATGTCTTATCTCCTCTTCCAGCAGACTTCACTTTATTACATGGAGGCAAACATGAGGAGGCAGCATCAAATAAACATCAACAACAGAAATCGCCACAAAAGTTTGAGTGTATAAAATCTGAAAAATTGTCTTATTACCATTTTCTACCCTTTCTACAACAAAGTCATCCATGCTTCTGCTGCTACTTTCCACACTGAGGTCTGGTCCTGGTGCTGCTTGGTCATAAACTGATCCTCCATTCAAGTCAGTTTCAGATATGGCCCCAGTAAAATCCATACCCACTCCCATCTGCTCTTCTTCCTCGCCACCTCTTCTCTCAGATGTCTTATATTCCTCCACGTTCTTCTTACGCCTCAAGTCTGGAACTGAACCCCTCCACTCCTCTTGTTCATCATACCTTTTCCTCTTTTTCTCCAGTGTCTGTTCACAGCAGGTTTCACCACTTGTACTTTCCTCCCACGCTCTCTCCACAGCTCTTGTTCCCTCAATCCATCTCCCTTCTTTGTCTCTCCCTCTCTTCTTTTGCAGTATCTGTGCTTCATTTTCTTCACTAGTTTGCAGCCTCTGGTTTTTCCTCTCCTCCTCCTTCTGCTCTCCTGTACTGTTTTTAGTCTGCACATGGCACTTCTCCTCCTCTTCCTTCTGTTGCGTACTCCCTCTCCCTTCCCCTCTCTTCATCATCAACTCTTGCAAGTCAGTATCAGCAGTTGTTTTGCTAGCCAGCTCCCCCTGCAGGCGGCTCCATGTCGATAGAGCCCTCGTCCATTCATTCCTGTCACCCAGCAGTTTGGACTGCAGCACAGAGGTTGCCTTTGCTATGAATATAACAGAAAATACAGTTAAAAGTTGGGAAATAAAAATGTTAATTGGCTTATTGAAGGTGAACTGATCATCTGAAATGTGTCAGGCTGGCACCTGAGTGGATGTGGGCAGACAGCTGCACAGGTGAGTCTTGTTTCAACAGGAGGAAGAGTCTCTCTGCAGCCTTCAGCTCACTGATTTTGTTGATCCTTGCAGAGGAGCTGAACAACACTTTACCTTGCATCTGACACACCTGGGCAAACATAAAACCAGCAGAGCAAGCCAGTCACCATGCAAACATTCAAGCTCAATTCAGTCCCAGACTTCATCATCAAATATGTTGGGAATTGATCCCAGATTAAAAAGCAACTTGAAGAAATGCAATATGCAGCTATGAAGAAGAGAAAAATATACTGTGTGCGCAAGAAGGAGTAAAGCAGAGTATGTGGGAAAACTATGCTACACAATATCAAAGAAGAGTAATCTGGAAAAAAAGAAATCAGGTGTTGGCTGAACTGTTTCTATCAAATAAAGCTCACTTAACTATGTTAAGGAAAGTTAGAGATGTCATTATTGGCAATAACTGCATATATTCAACATAATATATATAATATATAACATATAATAAATATAATCAGAATTATAATTTCATACATTTAGAATGCACTAATAGGTATTAAAATTAAATATGAAGGAGTATGCCATCTGCAGCATATGTAGCTACACATTTTAGACCAAGTTACATAACTTGAAAGTGATTGAAATATTATAGTCATATTTTTATAAAAACATTATTCAGAAATATGCGAAGTACTAATATGGAATATGAAAGAGTGTGCCCTCTCCAGGGTGTGTATGTATACCTCTAGTTTTTTTAAAAAAAGCTAGTTTTTTACATAGTGACTATTGACATGTATAAATATGTACCGAGTAGATGCGGTGCTATCGGCGGGGGTCTTTTCAGCCGCTGTCTGTTCAATATCCAACTTCAAACCAATTTCACCACAATTCAATAAATTACCATTATAATGTGATTTGTTAACATTTAACTACTAAAGACCTAAAAAAAAAAGTCGCGTTGTCACATTTCCTTCGACACACTTAGGTTCGCCTTTTCACTTGTGAAGAAAAGAAATACCCACATCTTCAGCTGCCACCTTCCTTTTCAACTCGTCAGTTAAGAAAGGCTCCATCCCGTTACCGACGGTGCAGTAGTAGCTAATTAACTCCCTTTCACTCCCCGGTTGGGTCATCGTGCGTGCTCACACCGCTACGGTTCTATCGGACTAAGAAGGTCGCCATATTGGCTTGTTTGTTTACACCGGAAACGGAACTGCGTCATCAACACGCAATGAGTAGCCTTAGCCAGCAGGGGTCTCTCTCACACCGTGCCAGGTAACTAAGTACATTAATTCAAGTACTTTACTTCAGGCCAAATTAAAAGTACTTCACTGGAGTATTTCCATTTTTATTTTATTTTTTTTACTTTACTACATGCATATCACTAGAAAGTATTTAGCCTCCTTTTTACCTCACTGCATTTATTTGACACTAGTTACTTTTTGCACATGTATATAAAAATATAACGAACTAATGAATTACTAACCAAAATCAGGTGAGCAAAATTCATGTGGCTCATGTCTACGCCGCATACTTTAGTTCAGAAGATAACCCTTATAGTCCCACAGTGGGGAAATTCATTTTGGACAGGCTGCCCCTTTGAGGCGCCAAGGGTCAGAGGTTTCGGTGGCTTGTCCAAGGACACCTCAGCATGTCGACACAGGAGGACTGGAAATCGAACCTGCCAACTCCCAGGTTGAAAGACAACTGCCCTACCAACTGAGCTACATGCTGCCCATGTTTCTTCAATATGCCTCTGGGTCCTCACCCCGAAACTGGCCCCTATACTGTATGTTTGTTGGGTCAAACATAAATGTACCTGAGGGCCGACAAAACCCATACACTGCACTAAAATTTTAAATTTGGCCCAGGTCTTACACACACACACACATACGCACAAATAAATACAAAAAATGCGGAAACTTTAAATATGGTACGCGTAATGTTTTAACTGTTTGATTTCACCACTAGATTAAACAGTTTCTGGTTTCCTGGATTTGTGGAAGAACCTTTGGTGACTTTTATGTCATACTTTTTTTACACATGACTATTAGCTATTAGCCATAAAGTCGTTAACGTAGATCAGGGACCAGGAAGGGACTAAATAAACTCAGGCTGAACAGGAAAACAAGACCATGCTGCAAAAGGGCTTCACCAACGCTTCTGAATAATTGCACCAAAAAGAAAAGAATATATATAAATCCAATATTTTAATAGTTTTTTGTCTACAGGAACTTATATTACATGTAATCTTATAATTCAGATACCAATTTCTATTTGAGCTATTAGACAGTCAACAAGTCAACAACACTGGGAATTTAGAGTGTCCAATTAACCTAAGGTATATGTCTATGCCTTTGGGATTGGGGAAGGAGCACCTGGAGTAAACCTGGTGGGTATATTCTTGCCAAAATCCTTCTAGGAGGCAACAGTTACCTCAATGCATGCCTGAAGCTGATGTTGTCACCTCCATCTACTGCCTCATTTTCTTCTTTGAGTTCTTCAGTGAACTCCTTGTATGGGCAAGTCCCTCAAGCATCTTCTGTCCATGTTGCCTGTGCAAAAATGTATGCCTGCTGTAGCATAAACATAATACTCAGAAAGTCTGAGATGGAGCAAACAACAGCACATTTTTACTTGAACCACCAAACAAAGGATAATATAACACTTGGTAACCCACCTGATTTGTTTGCTAAATGGTTTAGATGCTCTGTTTTGCTACCCCTTACTGCAAAACAAGGGTAGCTGAGGAAAGACAAAATGGGAAAATGTTGGACAAAAGTTACTGCTACATGTATCACATTTCCTACTAAATTTCAATCAGATTTTATAACTCTACCTGCTGCTCCTCTATCATAAGCAGGTCTGCAGTGCTCTCCCCTTCTACCAGATTGTCTGCATACCTAAAGTGACTCTCCAGCTTTACCTTGTATAGTCCTGTCCTGTCCTGCCTAAACCCCTGATTCTAAACCCTGACCTGTCACGGACCATGACCCTGTCTTGCCCCTGTTGATACTGTAAGTCTGCCAGATCTGATAACTTGATAATCAGATTTTAGGTCCCCAGTGTGTGGTATGTTTAAGCTCACTGCTCACCTGACATTACCAAGGACCCCAATAAGTACCGCCATCTAGTGCTCACATCCAACTCTAGCCCAGAACTGAACCTCCAGTTTCCAGCCATTTCTTGCCTGCCCAGTTTACCACTCCAAAATCAGTGAGTAAACTCTTATTGTCATCTTTGATCATACTCACCCACCACCTGTCCACATATTAATATTTATGTCTTCTGTAGTGACCTTGGCCAGCCTGGAAGTGCATCCAGTCCAGACCCCTGTTCCAGTTCCTTCCTCCTGTCTCCCTCACCCACCCAACTTTCCTTTTTAAATAAAAATCTTAAACCCAATCTTGTTAGTCAGTCTAGTCACTGAGCCCAGTCCAGACAAAAACACTCATACATGGGTTGCCCCGTACAGACACGAGAGTTCTCCTCCCACAAATGTATTATAGCATTTATCCTTTAAAACATGTCTATGAATATCACACTTTAGATGTTGTTTCAAATTTTACATAAACAACCTTCCCTTCCCTGCAATGCCATTAAAAAGGGGGGTGATGTGATTGTCAGTCAGCCTGGATGTATTCTGGCCCAGCAACTATGTGTTTGTGAAATATTCAGTTCACACTGTGAGCCAGAACTGACTATGAATTTATGGGCCATTAGTCTTGTAAAGAAAACTGGCCCAGTAATAGCTTTAGCACCAATTTGTGAGTGAAATACTTTCACCTCTGAGACAATTTTGGTGCACGCACAGATAATCCAGTTGTCTCTCAGCCGACACTGGTGAATAATAGCCAGAATCAGCCCAGACTGAATGCTCTCTAGGGTATGCATTATTATAGATAACCCCTCTGCCTGGGCAAATAGTGGTTTACCAACTGCTGTTTTTTCTACACAGATTTTTGATATGTATTTCTTTCTTTATTTACTTACTATACATTTCCTTTGCCATGATTTTCATCTTTGAACATTCAGTCTTGTTTAAAATATGCAGTTTTCTGTGTTTCAGTGGAGTACTTTTTGCAGTATGCACTTATTACTGAAGAAATACACCAGCACAGGCCACTGTAATTTTGATGCTGCTATCAGTGCACACACACACACACACACACACACGCACACCACCACAACAAACAAGTTACTTACACACTGGTTCAGACAGAAACAGTACAACACACAGGTGAACAGATGTACCTTCAAAATTGGGAAAAACATTTCTAAACCCTCCAGCAGAAAAGTACTTCAACAAAACTCTCACCTTTTCTGTCTTTCTACTTGATTCTGAGAGACCATTTTACCCTCTAAATCCCTTTCTTATCTTTGTCTTTCCTCCTGCTCTGCCCTGCCCCACTTTTTAATCTCCGTCATTTCTCTTTCTGACATTTTAATGATCCCAAATATATATAATCCCTTTACTTTTTTGATGAACAGCGTTCTGCTTGTTGCCTTGTAACATCAACATAAACTGCTGACAGGCTGGTGAAGCCTGCCATTGTGTAGTGCACACTGAATTACGGTAAATAAATATGTTTATGTAAGACTGAATGTGTTAATTTAGATTAATGTGACATTCCACAAATGGGAATTTTATTCCCACTCAATGAATAAATGTCATTTTCCATGTTTTACTTAGTTTGCTGTGCTGCATGTATAAACCAGCAGCTTCTGTGAGACTCAGTTTAAACAAGACTAAACAATCGGCTCTTTGAGGCTGTATTTAGACACTGGTTGTTATTAGTATCTAAAAATGCTGTTGTTTGGCAAATAGAATGTGTGCAGTGATCAGTATCATAATTTAGTGTGTTAACATCCATCCATTCATTCATTTTGATCCACTTTGTTCCTGTGGGGTCACGGGTGTCCTGGAGCCTGTCCCAGCTATCATCCAGGCAAAAGGTGGGGAGTGTGTTAGCATTTTAACAAAATCTCTTTTCTAACAAGATTGTTATGGAGACTCAGTAGTGATATTAGTTCAATGGGTAGGACAGTCATCTTTGAAACCCCGAGGTTGGTGGTTCAAATCCTGGTTTATGTGATTCCTGGCTACATGTCAAAGTGTCCATGGACAAGACACTGAACCCCTGTACCCTTAGCACCTCAAAGGGACAGCCTTTTCACAGAGAATTTCCCTGAGGGGATTAATAAAGTATCAATGATTATTTTATGTCAACCAATATTGCCGTTATGGAGGTCCAATTAGGTTATTAAAGGTGACATTTAATTCAATACAATTCAATTAAAAGGTTTTTCTATAGCACCAAATCACAACAAAAGTCATCTCAAGTCACTTTACAATGTAAAGTTTAAGACCTTACAATACAGCTAAATAATGAGGAAAACCCAACAAATCCCCCTTGAGCAAGCACTAGGCAACAGTGGAGAGAAAAAAGAGGAGGAGCTCAGTGTGTCGAGGGACGTCCCCCAGCATCCTAAATCTATAGCAGCATAACTAAGGGATGGTTCAGAGTCACCTGGACCAGCTCTAACTATAAGCTTTATCAATAAGGAAAGTTTAGTCTTAAAAGTAGAGACAGTGTCTACTTCCCAAACCTGAACTGGGAGCTGGTTCCACAGGAGAGGAGCCTGATAGCTAAAGGCTCTGCCTCCCATTCTACATTTGGAAACTCTGGGAACCACAAGTAGACCTGCACTCTGAGAGCTAAGTGTTCTGTTGGGATGATATGTTACTATGAGGTCTAAGATATTAAAGGGCTTGATCATTAAGTGCTTTATACGTGAGGGGAAGGATTTTAAATTCTAACCCATCCCATTATTTCCACATGTCCTGTATTGTGGCAGGATACACCCTGGACATTTTTCCAGTCTATCACAAGGCTGACATATAGACAGTCAACCACACTACACCTGGTAAATATGAAAAACTGTAAATGTTTGTCTTTTGACTGTGGGAGGAAGCCAGAATTCTTTTTTCCAGAAA
>OMLM01020445.1:0-30229 GCA_900302695.1 Helostoma temminkii | reverse complement strand
TCATTTCGTTCCTAATATGTTGTACTATAACCTGCCTTGCTTTGTTTCCAAAATAAAATCTTGTCTTGTAAAAGAATGATTGTGTTCAAATCTGGTTCACTTAATATTTGATCCTTCTGGTTTTTGGGTTCAAAGCCTCCAAAAACACCAAGCAACAGCAGTACAGCATATGAAAGATGGAGGGAGCTCTGCACTCATTAAAACATTTATGGTAAAACTTTAGCTTTAGTGTTTGAGAACCCTGCTTCAGTGAATTTGTACACACTGAATAATGTGGACATTTGCTTATGTAACAGTTTGTAGCATATGCTTTTACATCTGTTGCTGTTACAAATCAACAATTTCCTTATCTCTATTTATTATGTGTTCAGTCTGCAATTGAATTCCTTGGTCGTGAAAATGTAAAGCCTTCTGATTTTATTATTGTTCTTTCTCTACTAATACATTTTTAATAGCATCCTGTGTGACTTTGGGGTTTTATGTGTATCCAAGAATTATTTTTTACTTCTGGGAATACTTTTGTATTATACCTGCCAAAAAATAGTTCAGAATCAGGCAGCACTACTGCAGGACTGGTAAGAGAGCCACAGTAGAGATGCACCAATGAAACCAGTGAAATATATGTCAAAGTCAGCATAATAACACAAATGTACAGAGTTGTCCAATGACTACACTGTAGTGCAGTTAATCTTAATTTAGAGTAATTTATTGGTTGGTTTTGTTAGATCACAGGAAAAACTCTTCATTTTCTCTGTGTCTGTCAGTGTTTCCTCCAGATGTTCAAGTTTCTTCCATGAACATGCTGTTGAGGTGAACTGGAAACTTTAAATAAATTGTGTAAATCATTTAATCTCATATTAAATGATTTTCTTTGCATGTTCCAGGTTGTACTCCACTTGGGCAGGCTCCATTCCTTTATGGCCCTGCTCAGATTAACCAGGCTAAGAAGATGGATGAATACTATCTTCTAGAAAATATAGCTGCTTTTACGTTTTTATCACGACAGAAACATAAATGATACTTGTCAGGTAACTATCTTAACCCCATAGATTTAGTTGTGTAGCAGGGTGCCTTTATCAAATCCTAAAGCCCAGTATCTGCAGACTGTCTTTGTTTCTGTATCTGCATTTAATGCCTCTGTGGAGACTTGAGTTTGAGTTTTCTGTTTATGTATGTTGTCAGCACACTAGTGTGTTTTGAGAGGTCTGAATGACTGGAATCCATCATGTTCAGGAGTACAACCATGACGCGTCCAGTTTCCACATATGAGTCATGCCAATATGAGTTTTGATGATAATCTCCAATGACATAAATATACAGTAGCAACCACAAATAAAGTCAACTAGAACTAAATGTAAAACAGGTAGTCAGACAACATTTAGTAGATACTGTATGTGAAATGTGTCTGTAATCAATTTGCATTTTTCTCTAACGGTGCCTTGCTACCTTGGCAATGAGGAAGAGCAATAAAAGGTCAAAGAGAGACACTTAACTAAGAAGGGGAGTTGTTGGACTGTAAGATTTGATTTGGAGGACCGTAAAAGAACCATTGGAGACTACTTGTGTTTCAGACTTAATAATTAATTAGCACAAACCATTTGTGTGTGCTGCTTTGTTCTCCAAACAGTTCGATATCCCCACAGAACATTATCAAACAAAGGCAAATCTCAGATATTCTTCCTTGTAGCCTCATATCCTTGAGGAAACATATGGAACTCCTCAGAAATAAGTGGTACCAAATGTTTTTTCCTCATTTTTTGCAACAATGGGTCAGTGTTGAGCAGCATAATTTACAGCAGAGCAGTGGCTGTCTTTAAAGGTCCGGTCAATGCCAGCAAATCTTATAATCTACAAAGGGCTCCACCCCATCATCAGTTGGTTGGCATCAATGCACTTGTAAGATAATTGAAAACATATGCAAATAAAATCCTGTTACAAAATAATTTATTTCTGAGTCTGTTCATTTTATTTAGTGCACACTGATTAATTCCATGGATGTAGCATTGATCCAAAAGCCTGTAATTACTTTATCTTAATTAATTTCTACTGGTATCCACCCCATTTATTATGCTCATACAATACTTGAAAACTCTGTGTTTGTATCTACATGTTACTTGTGTAAGTTCCACATCTTGTGCTACCTGGACACAGAAGAAACACATTCTCAGCAGCACCCAGAAAAGGCTGACATTACTATGACTTTTTTCTGCTGAATCAGCTTTAGGCTAGATACTACTATAATATACCATGATCCACGTCATGCTGTAAACTTACTGTACAAAAAGATTTGTTTCTGCAGTTATTGTAAAATATGAAATGTCATGTTGATGTGTAGTTTCTTTATTTGAGAGAGGTAAATATAGTGGAAGGACAAGACAACAAGACAGGAGCTGTGACCGGGTGGGTCAAGTCTCTATGGAGAAGGATTTTAAATTACTACACTTTTCTGAACGATCAAGGGTCAATGTGGGTGGGAAAACACATTTGTGCCACACTGGGTGCAAGTGCAGGACTAAAAAATTTGTTATCAAAGTGAAAGGACTACACACTGAAATAAGCAATATGCTGGGGTAGGGAGTGACATAAAATTGAGAGAAGCACTGTGTAGTTTCAAAACTTGTCAGGGTCAATCTTAAGCTGCCTCAACATTAAAAAATGAAACTGCTTAGCCTTAAATCACCCTGCTAACACAGGAAATTAGTCTGGATTGCTCACTTAATAATTTCATAGTTCTATTACTTTTGTGACATATTACCACTGCTCTGGTTATATGTTCAGTGTTCATGCACCTAACCTTTCAACACCCATCATGTATAACCACCCTTACATAATGGTAGCATGAAAAAGTGTTGAAATCTCTCGGCGGGTTCATGCTCTCCTCAAGTGCCGACGTAAAAATAAAAGAGTAGAAAGTCATATTTTTACTTAAATTGAGTCTGGACTGGGCAAAAAGGGAATCATTTGAGCTTTTACTAAAACATTGAGCAGAATGAATGTTGTCTTATTTCATACACTGAGATGTTGATGGTAACCAGACACATTCAGAGTTTCCACATTGCGTCAGACAATATTGCAGCTCACTGACTGTTACCACGACCAACAGTGAAACAAGCCAGATGACAATACCAGGCTCTAATTGCTTGCATTATGTTTCTGTGACATATTTCACCTATTAAACATCACTAATAATTTATTTAACACTGATCCACCACAGTTTCCTCGAACTGTATGTTTTAGTTATATTATTGCTTACTGTTAGGAAAGGTAGAGGATGACACTGAAAGCAGCTCAAGGTTCAGCAGCCAGTGAGCTTTATTTCCCAGCAGAGGCTACATATGCATATGAAAGAGACCCCACTCAAGAAACTAGGAATATTTAAATTTTTTACTTTTCTTTAAAGGTAACCTTATCCACTGAACATGAAGGCTATTTTACTGAATTTCATAAGGTAACATCGTCCTACAGCTTCCTATGTTATCAGTTTAGTGTGCCTAATTTTCTGCTACAGCTGCAACATCTGTTTATTGAATTGATGAAATATTGTTAACATGAGTTCTGTAAAACACAAAAGTGACCTCCACCCATCTTTTAATGCAAAAAAGTTATGATTTCACTGTGATTATTTGAAGTTAACTGTGGAGTTCTTGCAAACTGTATAAGCCAGCAAAACCTCACAGAACCATTTTTTTCCATGAAGATGAAAAAAAATATGAAAACATATTTTTGCGTATGGTAGTTTTGAATGCAGCAGTGAAGATCCACTGCAATATAGGAAAAAAACCCTGCTCAACACTAATATTCCTGTGTTTTTATTTTAAGTAAATAATTAGTGCAGATGGGTGTGACTCTGTTTGCTTACATTTGTTACATGAAGCCAGAAGAAGCAGATGACACAAGAAGTTTATGTTTTGGAGAAACTTTTGATAGTTGCTATAATAATGCTATATAATGAGTATACAGATGTGGAAGGGTAGGTTGGGAGTAGACTTATGTGGTTGTCTTTGTAAAAAAAAATTTCTAACCGACTAGAGATATATATTTAGATAATATTTTTTTATGATAAAATTGTTTAATATTGTAAAGTTCTATAATTCTGACCTGTAAATGTTGGTTTATCTCCTTCAAAGATAAGAATAACCAGTTATAATGATATTAAATTATAAAATCAATAACCAGGATCCTAAATATGTTTGCAGACAGTCTTACTGTTTTGAATTTTTTCTTTTTTCCTGTTTAACTTCCTCCTGCCACTCTTGTAATTGCCATCCTGTGTAGAGGACATGTGGAAGCTATTCTCATGTTGCACTGTTGCCCCCCTGAACAGGAAGGCATCAAGATGCAGCTGCACATCACTGTTGGTGGCACAGTGAGTCAGGCTGATTTAACAGAGATACACTAGAAGAAGCTGTAAAAATGTTTCCAAGGGCAGAAGTATTTGAAAAGCCTGTTGTATTCACTGTCCATTTTCTGTACCCTGCCTCTGTGGTTCAGCACAATATCCTTATTATTAAGTACACTGTGTTGTGATGACCTTCTAATGGGTAAGATGAGATGGATGATCAGTCTTAATGTAAAATAACAAGGGGGCTGGCAACAGGCTATATGAAAAGTAAAAGGGCATTATGCAGTCCTGTGATAATGCAGAGTTGTCACTTTGCCCAGAACACACCAGTGTTCAGTTAGGGCTGAATTCTGAATTTTCTTGGATCTAATATCACAACAAGCTCTGGATCATACGTGTTGGATTCCATCACACATTGGAAAATGGCCTGGTTCTTGTCAGAAAGACCATTGTCCTGACCTTTTCACAGAGGGACACACCTATGAAGTGGGCAACAAAAAGTCAGTTCCAGTAGAAGCAAATGCTTTTTGTTAGTTTTTTGTTACAGAACAGAGGGAAGTAGCTAAGTGCGACCCATTAAACACATGTTTCTTCATTTATAGGACGTGAACTTCAGTGGAAAATAGCAACAGCTGGGCACCATACCATAACACTGTCCCTGAAGGTCCCTTTAGAATCGTAGGGTGGTCCTGAAACCCTGACTCCCATCCTCCACATTTAACAGTGTTTACACGACAGCATGAAGAGATAACAAAAGTAAGCTATGTCAGATGGAAGGTTTATGGATACTCCCAAAACATTATCAAAACCAGTGTTAAATTTAAGAGTTGAGACTTGTAAAAAAAATAGTCATCCCTGTTTAGGTGGCTTTGGGTGGGTTGTGTTAACACAAAGCCGAGAGATTAATCTTTTGTTAAAAGTTACTACTTAAAAATTGTTTGTGAATACTTTACATTCTGTCATGCTGCGTAACATACATCAAAGTCACTATAAGTCATCAACCTGAAACCTTCATACTTAACTGTGGAAGGGACTTTGCTGTCAGACTGCAGGCTGTGGGGCTTATAAGGTGCTGGGAAACTCTCCAGCATTGCTACAAGCCAGTATTGAAAGAAAGTTAGCTTAAAGTAAAAGTCAGTATGTGGAGGTGCTGCAAATGGTTTAGTGTAAAAAGGGTATAATATGTGAAGCAGGTTGCCTGAACTCAGTAAATCAGCATCTGACTAAAGCTGGAGAAGACAGAGACAGAGACAGAGATGGAATGATTACTCCAGCAATGTTGAGGGATTAATAGAGTTTGCAACCATCACTCCAGCCAAGGATTATTTTCTGTCAAACAGAGGACTGTTCAGCAAGATCGAGAAGCGGATGGAACAAATTCATTCCTCTCCCATTTCTTCTCTCTTTTCACACTGCTTCCTGTTAATACACAAAGGATCCTCTGTGAGAAGAGCTGGTGTGTGGCAAGGGAGGGTGGGTGTTGGTCTGAGGGCAGTAGGGGAACTGTGTTTAATGGCCTCTCACTCTTAGATAAACATTTAACATTAACAACAACTATTATGACTGTGCAGATGTGTCATGCTGCATTGCTAAACACAAGACATTACTGTGCTGACTGCATTTGCATTGCAAATTAGCAATCACAAAAAATATAAGAATGGATTTCTTGTTACAAATAACATCTATGTGCAACTTATATGCACATTAATATGACAGTGAGTTAGCATATGATATCTGCATTGCCGTCTTCTAAAATGCTTTTGTTGCAGGTTTCTGGTAGAGACTGTAAGAAGCAGCCAAGTAGTGTTCTCAGTCACTGGGGTGGAGCCCTCTGTACAAGTCACCATTAGCCATTTGGAAATTAGCACGTATCATACTGATAGAAACAAAATTGTTTTTCAGCTTTATGAAAGCAAACAAAAAACTTATTTCATGCCTCTTGAAGAATCTTAGCCCATTCTTCCATAGCAAATTGTTCCAGAATGCATGGTTTTCGAGCATGTAAATTAACCTTGAGCTCCCCGCCAGACTGTAAAGATCTGGGCTCTGAGGGGCCACACCAGGACCTTGTTTTTTGTGCTTTAAAAATTTTGGACCAACTTGGACGTATGCAGGTCATTGTCTTGCTGGAAGACCTAGCAGTGACCTAAAGCTAGACTGGCAGCTGATTTCTTTACAGTACTACAGTATTATCTTTCATAATCTTTGCTCTTCATGATCCCATGCACCCATGTTTGATTTCATAAAGGACACTATTAGTTTGGGGTTTAAATGTAGGCTTTCTGTTAATTAGCTCGGCAGCGAGCTAACCATGCAGTCACGATGACGGCACTAATTCTTACTCTATTCACAAAAACGTTTTGTTGTATGAAGCAAACAACTCAAAGATCTTGTTCATGCATCTACATTCTATGAGGCTGCATAGACCCTGCATACACAATGTTTAGCTCTAATGTATTAAACACAAAATTAATAATACAACATTTTAGGGAGAGCATTAGAGGTGCAGCACTTCAACCTTTCTTAATATTTTCCTGCCACTGTTACACCACCAAGTGCTGATACAGCCTCATCTTTTCCCCTACAAAAGCAATGCAACCCAATCAGAATGAAACCTCTCAGCCTATAGTACTACAATATAATATAGATGTGCAGTTTGCAGGAGTGTTAAGGAAAACAACTTTCCAATCTAAAGGGTTAATGGAGCATTTGCAGGAAACTATGTACCACTGAAATTTTTCTCAAGTCTATTTTGACAAAGGCAGTTAAATTAAATTTAACAGATATATAACATCCTAACAACTTAACCTGCAGAGAGAGGTCCATGGGCATTTGTTGTTTAGTCTTTGCTTCCTGTGTTAATGCCTTGTTATTGTGTATTTTGGCGTTTACATTGTTTGATATGAGCCTTAAATGAGTGCTAGTAAGTCATAGACTCTTCTAAACATCTGCAGATGCACACTTCTGCAGCTTTTCCTTTGTGTTTGACTCACTAAATGCCTGATCGAAAATAAATGTGTAAACTGGTCTGGAGTAATTACTGCTCTTTTTTAAACACCAGCCTGCAAACAAATCTTAGTGTTTATCTTGAAGCTGTTTTCATCATTCAATTTTTCACTTGCAAAAATATTAGCAGCTGCTTTTTGCTTCCCATCAGCCCTCACCTTTAGACTCAAACAACATGTGGTATCTATAACTTTACTCTATACCAACTTGGGAGAGCTCAGCACTGTTTAATTTTCCATCTATGCAGTTTTTTGTCTACTGGTTAACTGACAATTTCTGGCTTCTGTGTGAAAACTCGTTGAAAGTTTTTATGTGTGTGTTTTTCATCATACAGTTTTGATCATTATACATTCGGACCTTTGATGCCATCTGTTTCCAATCCATAAATGAATGCTAAAAGTCCACTTTTTGTAACTGGAAAGAAGTAGTGCTGCAAAAGTCCATGATGTGCTAGTTAATTCTCTTTCGGGATGCATGGCAATTCTACTTAATTTCAAGTGAAATGTAAAAATCAGATTAGAGAACTGATCAAAGTAAATGTCGTTCTTTTATTCACAATACCAGGTGGCTTATTGACTCTGCCCATGTCCTTGGCCGGTGCTCCAGTGGGATCCTGATGTCTGAATGGATCATATGACGTTTTACGATTCTCTACATCATCATCATCATGAATAAAAAACACATGTGTCTGGCTCTTGGGTTATTCGTTTTTTGGAAAAGGGGCAATAATTTAGTATGAATCCACCCAAAGTATCTACATACACCCCAGCCCTCAGTGTCATAACTGTCATTTGATATTTTTGAAGCTGTTTTCAACCACAGTCTGGCTATACAACCTCACTGTGGCTCAACAAGGCTTTACAAAGGGCAGTGTTTTTCTCATATTTTAACTCTAACTGTAATCTCTTTCTAAATTGGATGATAATGATTTCAAAGCAGCCAAACAAACAGTACTGCATTCAATAAAACAAATTTATACCTCCATGACAAAATGTTCTCATTGTTAACTGGACTGCAATTTTCCTCCAGTTTAAGATCTTTTAACTGATCGACAGTAAAATATATTTCAGGTAGCTGATGTACAGATGACTAATAAAGAAAAAAACTGTCAGGACCCAGTAAAGAGATAAGAAACCAGAAATCATTCAGGGGTGGCCAATACTGGTCTTTGAAGGCCAGTATTGACTGAACAAACCTGATCCAGGTAATCAGCAGTGCAGGAATAGAAAGCAAGCACAACAGTGGCCCTTGAGGACAAGGATTGGCCACTCCTGAGATGGTGTCACATCACATGTCACACTAGTACTTTGTGACATTAGTTGGCCATGCTATTTTGGCTGAATGCAGATTGGAGCTCTCAACTGACCAACTCCCACTAAGTATTCGATGTGTACTCAATCTAGTGTGTGCTAAATCAGTTGTTATATATTTATAAATGTGCTTTTCTGTGCTTACTGAGTTGCATTATTTTAAGTACACTGTTATTTTGAACATGCTCAAGGCAGCTCCTGTCTTACAAATAATAATTTGTCCCAGTCAAATACCATATACAGATATTATTCTAACCTTACAGGTCAGCAATACTCATGAAACAATCAAGTTTCAAGACATCGCAAGTGATAACAAGTCTATGGGATTAAGAAATAAACACAATATAATATAAATAACTTTATAGTGTGGTTCGAAACTACTGGTGTTTCTGACATGTACAGTAGTTAATAAAATAAAGCAAGTAAATCGTCAGAGCACAGTTATAAAATTTTTCCATTTTCTGTGTACACTTACAATATATACTTTATGATGGGTCTCTCATCTTTTCCTCTTTCCCAGTTCCTGGAAATGAGTGCCTAGAGTGTATGACTATATGACCATGGCTATCTTTATGGATTACTCACAGTGTTATGAGTACCCAGTCTCCATTAGGACACCTCAAACTCACACCATGGACCATTTGTTTCCAGATATATGCATTCTGTTCAGAGTTTTTATATGTATAGTGCACGAGTTACAGTGTGCATGTGTGCGTGTGTTGTATAACAGACTATTATTGCTATTATTGTTTTTTTAACAGCAGTTAGTGTTTTAAGAACCTTTGACTTATCATTACCCTTACAAACCATGTGTATCTTCATCAATCTATTTTTAAGAAATTAAAAAGAAATTATAATATTTTTTGTGTCTCTATAAAGATTCTACTTTCACATGTATTGCTTTTACAGGAGGAATTCATCACATTTCCCATGTTGAAATGTGTTTCTGCACTGACTCTCCCATAGTCCTCTGCAGTTGTAGTAGCTGCAGCTGTGGCTAACATGGAGTCATACACCCACATGTTTCCTGCTGAGAGCTTGGCAGATGAGGGAGAGAGAAGTGGAAAAAAAGTGGTTACTTAAGACACATTGCTATAAAAGTCAATCAATTTTCTCATGATGTCAAGCTATGCACAGAGTCTTCTTGTATTTATATACTGCAACTACTGCAGGGTTTATATGATGCGTAAGTGTGACTAAAACCAAGACACTTTTGGGGAAAGTTTTCAAAGTCTTAAACTCAATATATGGCTTCAGAGTGATAATTGATGCTGAATTCACTTGGTGTTTTGACTGTGAATTGTGGGTTTTGTGTATTTCCCTTCTAAAGGCAGCAGATTAATTACACATACTAATACGCAAACACTACTTCTACTATGCCTTGGCCACTGGCATACAACACTAGGCCAGACAAAGGTCACATTGTGTAGAATAATCTCTACACAGGATCTGATGATGAAGAAAACCCATTAAACAAATAATGAAAAACACTGTAAGTTCCTCCCTGGTCTGATTTGGAGGGGATGAGAATGCGACACAACAGCTGTGTGACATCAGAGCTACTCTGCTCACGTATGTTTGCAAGTTTGTTCAGCAAGTTTGTTTCTCATCCCACCCAGACCTTTAAAAGCTTCATTCTTTCACATTGTTTAATCACTGCCTTATTACCAGGAGTGAGCAGTGTATTATCACCACGTCATCTTCAGAAATGTTTCCAAGTCTAATGACATGTTGCACTGGTTCAGATAATGAGGAACATCTGTTTGGCTAACATGAATGTGATTAACCTGGGATAACACGTGTTTGTTCGGGTTTTAGCTTTTCCAGTGCAGTCTTATGGGGACATCTAAATAACAGATTCCCAAAGCATCTGTCTATCTAACTATTCAACTGCTAAGTTTTCAAATGCAATTATGCTATTGCCCAAATATTTAGCACATAATGGCTTAGATATCATCAACTGATATCTAGGCCACACTCTTAACAAGTATTTTACACCTCCAGCATCCACAGTGTGCCGGTCGTGCATAAGAACTGTACAACCTATTCTTCTTTGAATTCCTTTGTCAAGCAGGACTGAATGGGAATATTCTAACACAGAAGTCAATTCTTTGTCAGACTATTGCGTTCTCACAAATGTCTTGTTGTTGGGCGGGAAGGAAATGTTTAGTTAGATAGTAACATTGTCATTAACTGTAAAACTGCGAGAACTGAGGAATATACCTTGAGTAGTCACAGAGTATCTTAGAGGTGTTACCATGGTCTAGTAAGTGCTTACAGCTCTCGTTTATACTCTCACTATGTGTCAAGAGTTTTTCTTGCCTTCAAAAAGGGGCCGTGTGTTTATAATTTTCACCATCTGTACTGGGTCTTTGTCAGCTCCTTGGATCTCCAGATGATTGGAGGTTCCATGCCAGGGGCAGAGTGGACAGGCAAGGCATTTTGGGTCATTTTTTCAAGGTTTGACGACACATGGAGCACATGAGAGAAAGAGACAGATGCACATTAGACAGAAGTTTAAGAAAGCTCTAGGGACTCGACGGTCCACATCAGCATCTGCAGCAGATTGCTCCACTAACCTGCTATTAAGGCAATGAGAATGGCTGAAAAAAAAGGATAGATCACTCAAGCCTCCTGTGCTCGTGGCTGATTGCAAATCCACATCCTCCCATGGAAGCGCTTATGTGCTGTCTGTACTCTGCTACAGTATCAGAAGGCAGTGACAGAATTTAAAATACCTATGGAATTGTCAAGTGGAAGAGGAAGAGGAACAGATAGAAAATATAGCCAGAGTCAGCGGGATTCGATCAATCTACAGTGCATGGGATTGAAGGAAACAAAACAGTATAAGCAGCAGGAAATAAAGAGGCAAACAAAAATAAGGGAAATGTACAACTAGTACACATAAGTAAAGTGTTCAGGCCATTTCAGTTAATTGTTGATATAACAATTTTTAACTTATGAACATTAATTTATTAATGTAAAAGTCTGATGATAAGACTACACAACAGAAATGTAAAGTTTATAAAGGAAACATATACTAAAGCTGCAAGTCATGGGACAGAAATCAAATAACAAGTTATGTGTTAGTTATGTTATGTTTCATACTGTGCACAAATGAAGGTCAATGTATGTTGATCAATTTAAATGTCTATTACATTCATCACAAGAATTATTATATTTCCACTTGTTTCTCATATACTGTATGTATAACTAACAGTTATCTGCAGGTTAATTGTCCTGAACTATCTTTATATTTTATTCAGAAACTTGGCATGGAGGGACTTTTTCCTTAATAATGTGGCAAATGGGAACCAGTATAGAGCAGAGAATGGTGATGGGCTGTGGGGAGGGGAGGGATCTCCACCATGCAAGACTATAATAAGAGGCACTTGTCTGGACCTCTGAGGAGCCCAAACTACCAGTATTACCACAGACGGCTGCTGCACAAAGACAGACAGAAAGAGGGACAGCTAGAGCTGAATATAAATTCAAAGGCAGAACAGTTCTTCAACCTAACATTCATCTCTCGTTAAAAACTTAAGTTGTAGTTTACATAACTTAGATCTATTTTTTTTCTTTTTATATTTTTTTATTTCAGTAATTTTATTGACGAGGGCACTGTGTGAAAACAGAGAAAAATATGATTCTGCTGCACCTCACAATAATCTTCCTGACCCTGGCTGGCACTGCATACAGTCAGGTGACAACCTCTTCCATATCACTGAAAGGTAAGAAAAAACTCTAAATTGTAAAATATTTTTAATTTTTTAATTTTTTTTTCTGTGAATGCCTTTGTATGTGGTTGCATCTCTATATGAATGTCTATACATAGAGAAAAAGAAGAAGAGCAGGAGCTGGTGGCTGAGCTGTGTAAGAGACCTGAGTAAAGTGGTACCACAGCACAGGCTTGTGTAACAACAGGGTCATTGTAGCAGTAGGTAACAGAGTGGTCTCTAGGGTAACACACACAGACACAGTGTGACTTACCATTGACTCATTGATTTGCTGCATACAGACCCTCACAGCATAGGCTGGCTGATGCATAAATCACCCTGTCATTCACAGAAGCTGGCCACACTACTGAATTGGGACCACACAAATGATACTACTGGTTGTACTCTTAAAACGGGTAAAAAGTGTCTTTGTGGCTGAAACTGGGCTAGTAGAGTTTCCTACCTTCGGATGTAAGGTCTTACTAGAGAGCAAAAATAGTCAGGGATTCCCATGGTAACACATTGACCTTCAGTAATTTAATCTGTTTTCTGTCTTCCTTCTGTTGCAGAAAGACCTAGAAATAAGTCTTATCAGAGAGCATCTGCACTCCATCACAAGGCTGATATAATTCAAATGTACACCTGCCTACAGGATGACACAACGAGATGGTTGCTGCAAGTGCAAACCTATTAAATACTAGGACAGATTTATCACTGAGGTGCAAGAAAACTCTTGTGTTATTGCATTGAGTGCATTTGATGTGATTTCAGCCATCTTGTAAGTAGACTAAGTAAATGTCAAATTAGGGATGTCTCATCTGTCTTCATCCAAGATGGGAGGAAATGGCTTGTCTGTAGGGAGAATAGTTTCACAATTGGAGGAGGTAATGTTTTTTATCCAGACACTGAAAGTGCTTCAAATGGCCAGTGATGTCACAGGTCTCTGTGCATTTATTTTTGTCTGTATGGTGCACATGTGCTTATATATGACATCACTGTCTGCATCACACAGAACTGCCTCAACTCAGATGAGGTCAGTCATTGTTCAGGATAATGTAACTTGTATGAGCAGTGTATTCTCTGTAGGTTCCTAGGGTGGTCCTGTTCTTATGCCTACTGACTCACTCTGGTACCCGGAGCTTTTCTGGCAACCTGCCAGGGTAATGGGCAGCCTGACAGCAGCAAAGTTAAGATTAATGTCCCACAGTCAAACGTATAGAGCCCCGTGTTGAACTGCAGCCAAATGACTCTGTCTTTCCCTGTGAGGTAATAGTCTGTTAAGTGTAATGCTTTCTGTGATTGTTGGTTACTGAGGCTTGCCCTGTTGCTAGGGTTGGGTGGGAAAAGGGGCTTGTCTGGAAACAGGCTGAGGCTGGGGGCTGAGAAGTAAATGTGTTTAGGCTAGGACAGATGTTGATAGAACTATGTTTTGGAGCCATGTTAATTCAACATGAGTGAAATTCAACATGGTTCTGTTGACAGTCTAGTCCATGTGTGAGGAGAGCAGCATACGTGTGAGTGATGTTCACACACACTTTGTGTTTGTGCTTGTTCTGAATGAGAGACAACAGGAAAGCATTTATTGGAGCTAGTTTGTAGGAGTTAGACTGCTATGTTTGTCCCAGCTGTGCTTGTTGATTCTTTTTCCATATTGACACAAGCGGGCCAACAACAGAAGAGAGCAAAGCTGTAGGATGTTGTAAAGCATCGCATGTCTAGCTGCTCTGCCAGAGGGTGTGGCACATAGCACAGACAGATACAAACATGCATTGATTGCGCTTTGCAGATTTCCATCCTTTAACAGTGGAAAGACAGAGATAATTAAATATTTTGCTCATTCAATTAGTTAAAGTTTAAATTATAATATTTGTAAAGGATAATTAGGCCCTTGTAGTTGCAGGATATATACTGTAGATCACTAAGTAGATTTGGACCCTTGTAATGTTAATTTACAGCCTAGTGTTGCAAAGAGGCATATGGTTTCAATCATTTGCCTTTTACAGAGTGAGAGAGAATTGTGCTTGGTCATAAAATGGCAGTGGGTCTTGGCTGCTGCTGCAGAACGTTTGTGTGTGTGTGTGTGTGTGTGTGTGTGTGTGTGTGTTTATCCTCTTTTTTCTACGTTTTCACTGCACTCTTTACAGATGTTCCATACAGAAACAATTCAGAATATATTGAAAAAAATTCTTAATGTTAAATGTCATGAATATTAATAGATAGATAGATAGATAGATAGATAGATAGATAGATAGATAGATAGATAGATAGATAGATAGATCTGCACGATTATATTTCCATTAGACAGTACAATGAATCCCTTAATTTAAATAAGATTCAGAAAGTTTTGGGCAAAAATGTTTGATATCATCACATACGAATAGCTGGTGTTGATGTCACCATCAAGTTCACCAATGCCAGGACTTTGATTAGCAGCTTAGTCATTCTACATGTTACGTCATGTGTGACACATGGAGAATGTATAATGCGTGGCAAAGTTGTGAGTCATTCCTCACTGACAGAATAGGCAAAGTGGAATCTCATCCAGACTATCCTGCGCTGCTTTCAAAAACATTATTAATTAGCAGCACTAATGAGGTGTTTCCTTGCTTGTAATATACCTGGCATCTTGCTGACCAGTCCAGAGCCAAGCCACTTAGTTAAGTGACTGAATATTGGTCTCTAGGATAATGTTATGAAGTGTTATGAAAGAAAGAAAATTTGAAGGATAAAATGGCATGCGTTGGGACTGAAAGGTAGATTAGGTCTGTCAGCAGTGCCTCTGCTAATTAAATCATTCAGTAAGAAAGCTCAATAGAAATCTGTGCACCACTAAACAAAGTCCAGATATGCATCTGCTGTGTGGTTAAAAAGGAGGACTGGGACAGTATGAAGTTGATTAAGAGTCATTTTAATATCGGTCCTCTGTGTGTGTGCGTGTGTTGGAGACAAACCATGGGTTGATCAAAGCTGAAGGTACTGTAGCAAGCCAGTGGCTCCTATTATCTCCTGTGTTGCTCATGTGGACGGCATTTTCCCTGTTGAAGCCAATAATACAGGATTCTGGTCATGACTCTGACGTGCCTCAACACAAACACTGGCATCCTCAATCGGAAAACAGAGATGAAATGGTTTAGACACAGAATAAATAGGTAGAAATTAAATCAATTCAAAAACAGAGCAGCTCAGGGTTTTTAAGTTAATAGTAAATCTGAACAAACATGGATGATGTTTAACCCCTGAATTGGATTCAACCAAAACTACAGTAGTTAGTTACATAAAATCAAAAGAAATGTCTGCAGACCAGTTAAAGCTAAAAAGCTATGTGATTTACTTGGTTATGCAATTACCATGTTATATCATAAGACCTGTACATTGCAGTGTTCTACTCTAGTTACAAGCACAACTGTTCAGAGTCGTACTTGTAGCAATGAAGGTCAGGGCTTCCTGGTTTCAGGTTCTTCCTTCACACAATCTACCCCTTGCTGGTTGGGGTCCTTTTTTTAACTAAATAAGCCCTGTGAGGTCTCAACATGGAGGTCAGGGGGATTATGGGAACCTATGGTGAGACATAAACAACCTGCTGTTTTGAGTTGAAGGGTGGCCAAGTTTAAATGAGGAAGAAAGAAAAGAGATTACACAAGGTAATGAGATTATTGATGACATCTAGATTGTGTATATCATTAGCTAGATTATCTCCTTGCATTTCCTATACTTGACATAACTGACATAAATTACACAGATGGAGCAGATTAAAGATAAGTACTTCTTTTAAGGGTTAATACTGAGGAACCAAAGGTTTGTAAGTACCAGCACTGTCAAGAGGATGAAGGAAACAAAAAGGATGACTGGCTCCATGGGCTGAAGACTGGCTGGTGTCCAATACTGTTTTTAATAAACCAAATGTGATTAGATAAGATTATGTCATGTTTTCCTCTTTTGCAGTTAAGGCTTTTGCTAAGCTTGGTGACAATGCCACCCTTCCCTGCAGAGTAATTTCCAAAGACAACATGATCACTGGTACTCGAATCGTATGGACCAAGGTGCCAGATGATGAGGAACAGAGTGAGGATGTGCTAAGTTCCATGGGGTTCCACACAAAGACCTTTGGAAGGTTTGAGGACCGTGTCTTTTTGGCAAATGAAGACGATGAAGATGCATCCCTCATTATAACCAATGTCTCCATGGAAGACACTGGAAACTACAAGTGTGAGATCACAAATGGAATTGATGACACTGTGCAAGAGGTCATCTTGGAGGTGCAAGAATTTATTGGTAAAGGCTTTAACTGTTTTAACTGCATTTAATTAGAAATTTAGTCACGGGTCATGCAGCATCCTAACTCATAATCTCTGTGAAACATCAAGTAGATCAAAATACGTCAGTAGTCAGTACAATACAAGTGAACAGACATCAGTGCACATTAAACTTTCAGTCTGGGTGAAGGCTGGACAAGTCCATGTTCAGACAAAATAATTGAATAAACGTTTTTGCTACTTTGATACAAAAAAGGGAAAAAAAGCTCAGCACTTATTAATATACAACTTTATGAGAATGACACTATGAGTGAACAATAAGAGCATTTCTACATTTATTCTGCTGTTTTGTACATACAAGATTTATCTTGTACTGCACTGTACTGAAATGTAGATTCAGTTTATATACATGCAGATAAATTGGCACTTAATTTTAAAGTGCTTCACTGTGATCTTTAATGCAGCAAAATTGAATACTTCATCAAGAACAAAATCAGATTTAGAAAAAACCTGTCCTCTGGAGATATTCCACATTTTACAAGCTGTTGGACCTGGAAGACCAACATACTAATAGGTTAATGTGCAATGTATCATAGTAATTTCTTTTCCTTTTCCTCACCCAGGTGTGGTGTTCCCATATTCCCCCTATTTGGGTCGCTACAACCTGAACTACGATGAAGCTGAACAGGCCTGTTTGGCCCAAGGTGCTGTGGTCGCCTCCTTTGAGCAGCTGTTTGAGGCATGGCAGAGCGGCCTGGATTGGTGCAATGCTGGCTGGCTGAGTGATGGCACAGTGCAGTATCCCATCACCAAACCTAGAGAGCCCTGCGGTGGCTCCCACAAACGACCTGGTGTCAGAAACTATGGCGTTCGTAACAGGCACATAAGCCGCTTTGATGTGTTCTGCTTTGTTTCTTCACTCAAGGGTGAGTTTTCTTTAAGTACCCTTTGCTTTGTTTTGTGTTTTTTGATTATCATTTATATTTCTCTGTTTTTGTTTCTCTGCTGTCAGGAGAGTTCTATTGGTTGGACCAACCTGACAGGCTGACCTATGATGAGGCTGTGCAGGCATGCTTAGATGATGGTGCAGAGATTGCCAAGGTGGGCCATATATATGCTGCCTGGAAGCTCAATGGCTTTGATCGCTGTGACGCTGGTTGGTTGGCGGATGGTAGTGTCCGCTACCCCATCACAAGACCTCGTAAGAACTGCAGCCCCAATGAAGCTGCGGTGCGTTTTGCTGGATTCCCAGACAAGAACCAAAAATATGGTGTCTACTGCTTCAAGGCTGAGCAACCTGGGGCTAGATAAAAGCTGGGAAGTTGTATCCACCAAAGAGCAACAATGAAAAACAAACACAACAAATAAAATGATCAGTAAATCAGATAACCTTTGACTTTTAACTAGCATGAAATCAATACCTTTCTAGAGCTGTGATAACTCCTTTTAACCTCCATAAGACCAACACAGTGCATCTTACATCCATGTGTTGTTTTTCTCTAACTTTTTCATTTCCTTTTTTACAGACTGTTAGGTACAGTCTGAAACAACATTAATGAATAAGACAAATTAATGGTTGTTAAAGATCGTCAAATTTTGTTTCATATCAACAAAATGCATTTATTACAGAAATGGGCTACTACTGCTAGGATTTTCCATTGATATAGATAATGGGATCACTTTCACTTCTGAATAAGAATTCATTGGAAGTAAAAGTTTGAGAATAAAACAAAATTATGGTCTCTAGTTTTTGTATGGACACAGTAAATCTGATTTGGACATTCAGAGGTGTTAATCTGAAAGTGAGGCATGATTGGAAAAAGCACATATTTAGTTACCAGAAAATTTCATATTTTGTGTTTTGCTCATTAGTACATTACTTTTTAAATTTTTTCTAATCCTGGCACAGGCATATATTTCTACAGAAATGTGTATCACACTTGACATAAGTGTATCTTTCCAACATGTACCCTTTTCAATAAACCAGTTTTAAAATAAAGTATTCATCTTTTAAAATCAATGTTTGGAATTCTGTTTTTAATTTGTATTTCCACTGGATGTATAATGTGGTGATACAGATGTTAAAGCAGAGATTTGAATGTATTAAACTACCAAATTAGGGGGTATATATTTGGCAAGAACCAGGCATGGAGAGGACTTTAGATTAGAGTCCCTCAAGCACTTTTTATTCAGTGCTAGGCAGCTCACCACTAAGTTAGACAAAAGGAACAATACCACAGTCTTAAAAATGCTTGTGGGAATGCGTGGGAACGGGGTCAGATTTAGGATGATGCAGAACTGATATGCTAGACCAACACAAAGTAAATGTGTATGATAATAAGGACTCATTGATGCAAGCTGTTGTTGCAGCTGCTGGCAAACTGCAGTAGCAACAACAAAAGAAAAAAAAAAGCAAATAGGCAAGTTGTTTCACACATAAAGGCTGAGGAGTAAACTACACTATTACACATGAGCACAATGCTAGATCTTTGTTTCTGCACATTCATGAGCCTTTGCCTCTGGTTTCTTTTTGCTAGGAGCAGACAGTTAATTTCATAAGCAAATGCTGCTGTTGGCAGTTGGAGTAATGGTGGCTTTCACTGAAATCAGTGAAATATACAGTAAGTGGTATTAACCAGTCCAATGTTGAGTTGATTTTCAGAAAGTGTAATGAAGCCACAATCCAAGTGCTTGCCACTGACAGGTAGATTAAGTTACATCTGACAAGAAATTCCACAGTAATAAGTGAATGACAGAAATTTTAAATTGCACAAGACAAAATTTGTGGTGTCTGTTTTAAGAATTGAGTAAACTCCCAAGTGTATTTCCTTTCCAAAACAACTAAAAAGCTTGCTAAATGCCTGAGAGAAGTGAGCTGAGAGATTATCCATGAAACATCTGCATTTCATGAGGAAAGATTGCAGGGTTTATGCTTGCTGGGGCATCCAGGAGCAGTCTTTAATCACAAGTCAAACCTTCTCTAATGACAGAGTGGGCGACATAGAGAAAACCACAGCAATCTAAACTTACACAAAGATTACATAGACCACCTTTATATTATTCACACTAGGTATGTTTATTTGTGAATGTCAATGTGAATTTCATGGCACTGCTCTTTCGGGGGGTGTCTGGGAGTAGGGGTAATGTTTAATGTACTCGAAAAGCTTCTGTTTTAACACAAAGAGAATTCATCTGTTTCCTTTATGCCATGGAGGCGTGTAAGAAGGGCTTGACATTCAAGAAAAACCACCTTTAAACATGATATCAACAAAAAGAAAAATGTAGTGTCATATAAATATGTAGTTCCACAGCTCTGCAGCGCCAACTTTTTACTTCAGACAGTATGTGTGCTATAAATCACACTGCTGGTTCTTATCTGCTCTTCCTGAATGTACCATACCTCATAGGTTTTTCAAATGCAAGACAATGCAATACTTTAAGAATGGGACAGTGGAAATGTACAATGAGCCAGGAGGCGATTCCCAGAGTTCAGTTTGAATTCTTTACAATATGTTTAGTGTTTTCATGAGATTTGTAGGTACAATGAGGCCACAAATGAAATGTCTTTTCCATGTTACTAAGCTGAGTAGAACTCAAGTGTATGGCTAAGTCTGACAGCACTACCTGCTGGTGGAAACACTACATTGTTTATGCTGTGCAAAATGTGCTTCAGTCATTAAAATATCACTCTAATGGCAATTTTCCATATATCTTTACCAACATTTCTATAAACAGCCCAAACTGATTATTATTAATATTCATATATTTACTTTATTTCTTTTTTGGTGATTTAAAGCAGGAAAACAAGTCTGATCTGTTTATCACAAACATCCCAGACATTCACATTGTACAAAAAAAAACTGTTATAAATATAAAATGATATTATGTGCACATTAAGGCTGAAACACACACACACACATTCACAGGAAGACAAAACATTTCTCCATTAAAAAATGCTGGAGACACAGAACCATTCACATGTACAACTATTTAGTTAATGTTAAAGAATGTTATTGCAGCCAATGGGGCCATCCATATCTTTGGTCCACTGCATTAAAATTGTAAAAAGATGCATAAGTCCATTGTATTGATAAGTGTTTTCATTTTCAATGTATCCCATTGACAGTCTATGATTGTGGCTGGCTCCCATCAAACACATAATAAAAACATATGAATAGCACTGCTGGGCTTGGTGACAGAATCATATCATGTGTCAGTATAAAACAAGGGAAAAGATCAAGAGCAGCATGAAAATAAATTATATGCATTTCTGCCCAAACCACTGTTACGTTCAAGTCTTTGTGAGTGTTGCACAAAATACATTCTCTCACTGGCTGATTTCAAAGACCACAATAACAGAAAAGTTAAATGTGCAGAGGAAAAACATTGTCAACAAAACACAAGGTACAGCACAACAACAGCTACAGACAAGACTCTGATCTCATCTATTTTTTCTATGAATAAGGAACACTTTGTGATTTTAAATAGCACAGCTGGTACATTAAAACAACAGTCATGAATGTATTACAAACAGCATTAAAATTATTGTAAACATGCTGTAGCAACTAATTATGAGTTATGTCTAAGGGCAGATGATACAGCCACACGTCCTTTCTTAAATTTTAAAATAGATGACAGACACTGATTTCCATCAGTGGATAAAGGCTTTGTTATTAACTACTGAGAGAACAATTTCTCTTGTAAAATTGAAAACTATAGTACAAAAGAAAGCTTTTAAAAATAATATCCAATATCTATAGAAATCTATTCATAAACATATATTTGGACAAGACATCAATGGTATCCAGTGAAGGTTAGAGCTAATGAAAGGTGGCAGTGGCTTTTTAAAACCTGCTACCACAATGAAAGTCTCCAGCAGTTAAATTAGCAATTTAGTGAAATTTCATTGCCTACATTTGTGATTTAAAAAGCCAAAGTTGGATCTCTTCACAAAAAATACACATCATTAAAAAAACTGAGGACTTCAATATATACTGTATGCATATACATACATGTTAAAATCATGTAGAAATTCACCAAAACAACATAAAAACAGTTCCTTTACATAAGCATTATATGGTCTCTTTTTTAATGAATAAGGAACACTTTGTGATTTTAAATAGCACAGCCGGTGTACAAAGGAACTGGACAAAGGTTATGAATAGCTAGTGTTACAGAAAAAACAAACAAACAAACAAACAAACAAACAAACACTTGGGAGCACTGTTTGCTTTTCCAGTAGCCAGCTGAAAGTATTTTGTCCACATTGTCATTGTAATAAAACAATGTTCCTTGAAAAGGTATCAACATCTCTCTGAAAGACACTTCATAAGATTCCATCGTCATCCGAAATGCAAGAAAACTGCAGGTTATCCTCTTGGGTTCATTGTTGAGTTTCCTCTTGTGCTTTTCCTTTGAGGTTTGTTTTCCTCTTTCCACACAACTATCTGCACATGTGTTCTCATTTAGGGGAAAGTCTGCCAATGTTACATGGCAATCACTGCCTCTTCTGCTTATGTTCAGTCCTGTCTCTCCTTCCCCGGTAGCGCTGATTGTGAAATTTGAGGGCCTCATCCGGCCATGTTTTGAAGTTGTTGATGCTGTAGAGAGTGTTGTGTTGATGTCTTCTCATAAATGTCCTCTGATAGCTTGAAGCTGTCAAGGAAAAAACATGTCTTAGATCTAAAACAATATTTGTCAAGAGACAGCTAGAATAATGTTTATCTACTGAGAGCAACACTTGCTGTACTTACGACTCATGCAGGTGATTTTAGGGACATCCCATCGTCCATCCCCACGACAACGGATAGTTGGGACATGTCTCTGAATAAATCCTGTTTGGCATTGGTACCTCACCAGCGAGTTGATCTCATACCTGTCGCGCTTTTTACCAAAGGTATGTGCATTCTCCACCAGAGGAGGCTGGCTACAGGCCACTGAGAAACAAACGGGAGACTTGAAATTCAGAATTGCATTCAGTGAAATAAGATAATGTTGTAGTAAGTGCTAGTTCTTATTACCTGTGCCCTTTTTGCAGGTGAAAGTGAGGTGATAGTTGCAAGGTACGTCGTTCCACTGGCCATCCTCATGCCATATCATCACTACACAATCCTCACCAGAAGAGAAGAAGCTGTCAGGTTGGTTGGGTCTCCAGTTTTCATATTGCTAAAAAAAAAAGCAGAGCATGAAGATTAAGATATCATCATCAAAACATATACATGAATGCCTTCATTTTAATCAATTTGGATTATAACTCATTAAAAGCAGTAATTATGTATTTTGGTCTAATTGTCACACACTTTAGAATATTGGTATCTTCTTCCAGAAGTGATCCCAAATATTGGAGATTATCTGCTGTTTTGGCAGCAGTGCCCCATCACTGTGATTTAAATTAAGGACCACAAGAGGGAGTAACTGTATCTTTCTGGAAGCAAACTTAAACTGAGAAACTAGTGAACTCATTCTAGTTCAGGTCTGACCACCCCCTGCAGGCTCTGGATAAAAGTAACAGAAGCCAAAGTAATTAACACTTGTATAAAATGCACTTATAAACTCTGTTCAGGTAACAGACTACATTACTCTGCTGTAGATCTCACAGAAAGCCACAACACTGATATGACTTAATACATTTGGCATGATTGATATCCTTGCTAGGTACTGTAGCACAAAGGCGCTTTGTGATAATGGACAACCATAAGTATTATGTCATTTCATCACACAGTCTCCTGTGTGTCTGACATTACATGAGTAATACACACAAACACACAGATGTACTATTACACATTTACACAGTATACACACAGCTGTAGTGCTTTGGGGCATTTAACCTGGATCTGATGCTACCTGCAGTCTTTCAGCACATTCAGAGTTCAAACTGTTTCTTCAAGCTGTGGCTCCCAACTCCACCAGTCATGCCTTGAGGCACAGCTAGTCTGTCATTATGGTTAACATACACACACACACACACACACACACACACACACACACACTGATTTCCTACTCTGTTCACTCCAGCGTAACAAATGGGTGACCCATCAACTGCACAGCAGGCCTGCATCCTCCTCAAAATAAACAAATCAAATCAACTTGATCACCCCCCCTCCCCCGAACACACACGCACACATTTAGAAAGTCAGACACTTTTAGTCATTCAGTGCTCTGCTATTAATACAAATAATTTTTCTACACAGTTTTTCAAATGTAATTATTTAAGTAGTCTTGTTTATTATATGGTTCAATTCCCTGGATACGACCACCCACTCAGAACCCCTGGGCTGCTTCTATCTGTTGTTTTTTTCTTTCTACAGTTACGACAGGTGTTGTCCATCTGTATGTCCTCTGTCTGGTAGCCGCCTGTTGTTTGGGCCTGTGTGTGGGTGGAAGGAGAACCATGCAGTACCTGTCTATGCCTGCCAGACTCCCCTCTAAACCACGTTACTCACACCCTCATCACCTCTCAATCTCTCAGCTCAGCTAAGGTCTCAGTAGGTGACGTGCTTATCTTTTAACCCCCAGGCCATCTCTATGCTTCCCCCTATATTGTGTCCTTGTCCTGGAGGATTTTCTTTGAGGTAAAGACAGCTATCTGTACAACATGTTTGCACATAGTAATTAGCCCGTTTCCTGTCCTGTGTAGGGGCTCTTCAGAAGCTACAACCATCACAGCAAACAACCTTGTTGCTGTTTCATAAAAGCTTCATTAATTCTCTTTGGACTACTCTTTTACATTGGACTATCTTCTTCTTGCATTGTTACATGTATTGGTTTTGTTATTCTGGACTAACATTGATAACAAGGATTCAGTGGAGCCTTGCAGTATGTTCTACATCAGACTTATTACCAGAGCAGTCAGCTCAGTTGCCTCATATCACTACACCCACCAGGGCGATATGAGGCTGAGAGTACGTCATGAGAAACTCACCACAGCGCCTGAAAAGAACGACTCTCCCTAGATGACTGTAGCTATCAGCGGCATCGCTTCCAAATATTTACATTGTCTCTGTGCCATGTTTGTTGAGAAAAAAAAAATGTGAAAAAGAAACCTATCTTACCATAGGACTGCCATCAGTCCAACGGAAGTCACTGTCAAACATCTTATCATTCAGGCCGATCCACTGGTAGTCCTGTCCAAGACCTGCCACACAGGGTACAATGAAACACAGCAGATTACATTTCCCTGCTGCCCTATGTCCTTTTTTGGACAATGAAGTTACAGAAAGTGCAGAAGGAAGAGAGAGAGAGATAGCGATGGCATATTTGACACCTGAATCATCCTGCATCCTGCATTTTCTGTAATGCACAACTACGTGTGTGTATTTGTATCATGTAGAGTTCACAAAGTAGAGCTTGAACATGTTCTTGTACTTATGATCAAATTTCTGCAACTGCAGTCTTTAACTTACGGTTGACAAACTGCTGTTCCTCATGGGAAAGGATGCTGGTGAGGTGAGCCCCCTGTATGCGACACTCTCTTTCTGCTGTGTCCCAGTTTCTTCTATGTGGGAAGTACTTGTAGCAGTGGCCCTGAAACTTATGCCAGCCATAGTCACATGTCTCTGTATCTAAAAGAAAAAAAAAACAGAGCATAAAATAAAGAAAAGAAACAAAGCATAAAAGCAAAAAAGAAAGCATTGGGAATTAGGAACAAGAATAAAGATCAGTAACAGACCAAACTTTTAGCTTTCATCTACGCATTTCTGAAACTTGTTGAAACTAAAGAGTGAGGTTGTTGAGGTTTGAAGTAAGCGTTGTAAGTAAGACATGACACACTTCCAGGCAACATAAAAAACTGAAAGAAGTGATAGCTTTTAGATGGTGTTGACTCAGTGAATGACTGGGAGAAACCTAAGACAATAATCAGCTGTATTCAGCTTGATTAAATTGTATGCTGTGGTGAATGACTCATGTCTGCTCTTTCTTTTGCATTAGTGCATATAGTGTTATAATTGTTCATGCTGTAAAGTGATATGAACATAGCTCAAGTTGCGTCTAGACAGGTTAGATGCATGTTTTGGAACACAAAACCAATGTAATGGTTAATAATCAAACTGAATAAAATAAGTTATGGAGAGTGTCCATCAAATTAACCACAAACTCACCTTCCTCACAATACAGCCCAGAGTAACTTGGGAGGCACACACATGTGAAAGAAGCCAGCCCATCAACGCATGTACCTCCATTGCGGCAAGGGTTCGACTGACACTCATCAATATCTACATAAGACAGATGCAATCAGCAAAACAACAAAACTCAATAAATAAATGTAGTGCTTCTTGGGTGAAGTTAAATATTCAGAGACATTCTTAGGACACAATGACCTACCCATTTCACAGTGATCACCACTGTAACCAGGAGCACAGTTACATTTATAGATGCTGCCAATCTTGTAGCAAGATCCTCCATTCAGACAAACGTCCTCTGTACATGACTCAATTTCTGTTTGGATGTTAAAAAACAGATGTATCATACAGAAATTGATTCTGAAAAAATATTCATACTGTATATTCCATACCATTTAAAGAAAAGTACCTGGAATTTCAACAGTCTCGCCAATGACTGTGTGCCCCAAATCAAGTCCTGTATCAGGCAGAGCAGTGGTGTCCTCCCGTTCACCTCCAATGAGTAAGGGAGATGCAATTAAGTCGCTATCCAGTTTGTTATCCTTTTGAGAAAATGATGATGATGAGTTGGTAACAGGTGGCACTGGCTGGCTTTGTTCTTGAGCTGGTAATATTGTTGTGAACTGCGTATGGATCCTTGTAGGTATTCCAGTGTGAGGAGAGAGATCTCCCTCAGTTTTGCTCACCATGTCCTCTTTACCAGAGATATTAACACTAGGAGACTCTATGGTTGAAGGTTGAGTACCACTTTCCTTATATATCTTCTGAATTTCATTAAATGAAAGAGACTGTTGCCCCATACTGTGGATCTTTGGTTTCTTTGTTGTTATCAACTCTTCAGACATACTCTCAGAACTGATTGACAGAGTTTCAGTCCTAGTGCGAAAAGACGAGGGTGACTCAGTCGTGGTAGACAAAATCACGTAGGCAATGTTTTCTGCCTTGTCACTATCCATCTTAACGTTGCTTACTTTGGTCATGCTATCTTCTGAGCTGGCACTGATTTGTGGACCATTCTCAGTATTAGAAAATGAAAATGCAGTTGAGTTGGTTGCCTTTTCTTCTGAGCTACTCTTAATGCTACTTGCAAAGACAGCAGACTGGCTAACAGATGTTTGAGAATCAGCAGATGGTGTAGTAATAGACAATGTTACCTCTCTTGGTGTTGTAGTTTCAATAAACTGTGGAACTGATTCAAGTATGGACTTTTTATCTTCATAATCTGGAAATGAATAATCTATGTTCCCACTAACACTGTTATCCAAAGAAGGAACTGTTGCCACAGTGTTTGTATGTGGAGATGGTTCAATCTTTGTATAAACTGAAATCAGATTCTGAACAGTAGGTTCACCTGCCCTATCCTCAACTGAGTCAGATATGGCTTCAGTTACTGAAAACGCAGTGGAAGGTAAAGTTGTTGAGTCTGTAATCTGGCTTGTTTCACGACTTACAATCATAGGGTGAGTTGTGGTCAGTGACCTATCCTGAGGTGAATGATCAGTGTTAGGGTGGTGTATTAAAGTGATCTCTGACTTGACTTGTTCATATGATTCCTGAGGAATTGTTAGATGGTGTACAGGTGAAACTGTTGTAACAAATTGGACTAAAACATCAGGCTGTGATGCTGCTGATGCTAAAAGGACATCTGAAGTGGGTGCAAAGGAAATGTGTTCTGCTGATATTGTGGTGGCCACTATTTTAGTCTCTGAGCTTGTAGGTATTTCTGCAGGATGAGTAATGCCAGTGGGGTTATGTGTGCTTTTTAGTTCTGAATCTTGTGTCTTCTTAACATTAGAATGTTGTAGCCCTGACTCAAGAAAAGTTGATGACTTGATTGTACTGGTTACAGTAGAGGATTGTGTTGTATAAACTTCAGCGGTTAAGGTTTCAGATGACTGACCTGAGGCTAGTTCATAAGTAGAAGATTCTGGCTGCTCTATTTTAATTTTTGCCATCTCAGGTGATAGAGTGCTGGTGATAATATCCATCTTATCAGTACTGGATAATGATGAAACCAAGTCAGAAACTTCCGTTGAAATAATAACTCTTGTTTTGGTTGTTACAGAGATCTCTTCACTCTCTGATGATGTATTTTCATAACTTGAGCCTTGAGAATCTGTCTCCATTGACACTGCAACTGATTTCTCAGTGGAAGAAAGGGAAGTGGTAGTCTGTTCACTCTCTTTTGTCATCATTTTGGGTGTTGTTTCCTCTGAGGCATCTTCATCTGCATAATTTAAAACAGAAGCCAATGATGGAGTCTCAGTGCTAAACACTGAAGACAATGTTTCAGTCACACTCTCTGCAGATGTTTCCATTGAGCTTGACTGACTGACCATTTTTTTGCCAAGTTTTGTAGATCTGTCAGGCTCTGTCATCTTAGAATGTACTGTTTCATCTGTAGATGGTAAAGTTATTACAGCAAAAGTAGTTGTTTCCTGGACATCACTGCTTCTGTCTGTACTAATCTCAGAATCGGTTGTAACATTTTCAGAAGTTTTTGTCTTAGATGATGCAATTGTGGCAGCTGAGATCTCATTCCCAGAGCCCTTTACATCTCCACCCTCTGTGATGCTTGCCAAAGAAAATGTATCAGTGTTGTTGGGAGGAGACAATGTGGTTGTGGGTAACATTTGGTCCACTTTCATTGTGGTGTGCAAAGGAGCAGCTGTGTGTGTCACGGTGTGATCATCTGATCTATCCTTTACAGTAAAATCAGACAATGTGACAGCTGGCTTCTTATTGCTATGAAGACTGGAGACTGTGTTTGTTACTACCATTTCAGCTTCCCTGGTGCTAGGTGTAGATGTAACTGAAAATGTTAGTTGCTGAGTCTTCACTGTTGAAGCCATCAGTGGAGCAGAAACTTGATTACTTGAAATATTTCTAACAGTAATGTCAGAAGTGATGGATAGTTTAACTGTGCTTGATTGTGTAGTAGATGGGGTGGACTGCAGAGATGATCTCATTGTCTGTTCACTGGATGTCTCCCAACTAGACACATCTTCAACAGGTGATGGTTTTGAGGGGATTTCTGAATATTCAGACAATGTTGAGGCTAATGACCAATCAGCCTCTAGAGTTGATGGTGTAAAAGTAAGGAAGGTCTTCCTATCAGTCCCTGAACCCTCTGGTTCTTCTGTCTCCTCCAGCTTTTGTGTCCTTGTAACTGCTGTGACAACCCCATCTTCATCTTTTTTGGTGGTTGACCCGTCAAAAAAGTCAGTCCCTGAGGTTTCATCATCAGTTGCAGGGTCATCTTGGAATACTCCACTTCCCTGCTCAGTAATGTGGATCTCAGTATTTGTCATGTGTGGGGACTGGGTTGATAACATAAAACCCTTTGTAAACTTTGCACTGGAGTGAGTTGAGGAGACAGCAGTTAGCTTGTCAGACATGTTTTCATTTTCATCTATTTCAGTTTCATCTGTAGCCACAGTAAATTCACCTGGGGCTATTGTTGTAGCTTCAGAGAAAACCTCTAAACCAGATCCATCTGAGCCTAGCTCCAAATCATCCTCTGTGATCCCAGAGAATTCCATATCAGTGTAGGCAGAGGTTCCCTTCGAGCTGAACACAGTGGGTATTGCCATAGGATGAGAGATTTTAAGAGTATAGGGATTTGTTGTAACAGTTGTTAATTCCTTTTCTCTTTTTCCGACAGTAATTGTAGAGGAAAATGACGTAAATGTGTTTGTTGATAGGGTTCGTTGATCCAAAGAGTGTTGCTCCACTGCGGTTGGAGATTCTAGGTGAGTGTCACGTGTGGATGCAATGAAAGTAGCTGGAGAGCTATATGACTGAGTGGAAACGAAGAGTGATGTACTGTCAGGTTTCATGGTCGATCCACTGATGGAAGGAATGGATTCAACCAGTGGAGTGTCACTTCCAGTGAATTCATCTTCAGTATATGGAATAGAAGTAAATATGTCAGGGGACAGACTCTGAGACATGACTATTGGGGTTGTCTTTAAAACCCCAGATGTTGTGGAGACTAAGGGTTCCTGAAAGTGCGACGTCATCTCAGTCTTTTCACTTCCAGTTTCCTTTTCTGATGTTCCTCTTGGTGACTCAGTGCTGTGCATAGAGGAAATGCTTGACACAGTAAAGGTCTGAGTGAACGAATCTTGGGTATTATCACCAGAGACGCCCTCCTGTAATGGCGTTAGAAGGGAGGTTGTACCAGTCTTGCCTGTAAGTGAAGTTGTTGAGGGCCCGTCTGTCTGAGCAGTGAAAACACTCTCTTGTTCCACAAGTGTTAGTGTGCTTGGCTTCTCTGTGCTAAACAACGATGTAGCAGTAGGAACACTTTGTTTTGAAGTGTCACTTGTTTTAGATTCATGGGATGCTGTCACACCTGGAGTATCTGTTCCCGTGACTGAGGAAACAGTGGTTCGCACATTTAAGAAATCTGCAGATACATCCAGAGTGCTGCCGCCAGAGCTCTCTGACTGAGTGGAAACGAAAAGCGTTGTACTTTCAG